>VWZN01008694.1:28768-64150 GCA_013396955.1 Regulus satrapa
GAAAATTAGCCATTATGTGTCTAATGAGCTTTTTTTATAAAAAAAAAATATTTTACATGTTCTAAATATTTAAGGCATGGTTTTGTTTCACCTAACTTGAACAGCAAAAGCAGGTGTTCAGTTTAATTTAGCCATTTAGAATCTTTCAACAACTTATCAAAAATTTAGGAAATTTCAGAGTGGTATTCGCCCACTTGTATTAAAACCAATTTTAGAATAACATGAATCACACTGGCTATCTCTTTCTACTTTATATATAGCAATAAAAATAGATAAGTGAAGTGAGGAATCCTACGTGTACCAATTGAGTCCATGCTCCTTTAACTAATTCATCATATGCCATACAGGTGAAAATACCTTTTCTTCCCAGCAGACACATATGTGAGGCAGGTATCTTCAAAAGCTTTCCTTTGAGAATTTCTTGCCTAGGCTGTAATGTATATGACATTTTCATCATTTGATAATTGATCCTGTTTGCTTTTCTGAACAACTTTCAAATTAATCAATAGACTTTATTTTATGTTTCCTACTAATTTAATTTTCTTTACACTTTATATTATCAGGTTAAAGAAAACATTACTTATATTGATGCTCCCTTTCTGCAAGTACAGATAAAACATGAGAAGCAAAGCTGGTTTATATTTCAGAGAAAAGTGCAGAAGTGAGGGCAAATCTAATCATGCTTGAAGGAATTTTTGGTTATGCTCTAACAGAATCAAAAGTATCTAAGCAGTCACCTTGGGCACTGAACAGGTGTATCTGTATTTTCCCCCTTTCAGTATTTGCTCTTCTGTTTTGCATCAGTGGAATCATTACACGGCATTTTGGTATGGTTAACAGCACTTTTCAAGCAAGTAAACTAATGAGTTCATCAACATTTTTGCAATATGTTTATGCATTTTTTGATATAAAAAGACCCATTTCTCTCACTTTTCCAGGGAATTAATCAGTTAGTAATTTTGTTTCATTGCTAATATTGCTTAATGATTTATCAGCATCTGTAGGCATAAGAAAAAATTGGCAAAAAATAAGTAAAACATGAATGTTTTTGATGATTTTGTCTGTGAATTTTTTCATTCTGGAACTTTTTTTTGTTTCTTTTTAAAATTTAAAACCCTAAAAATATATATTTAATGAGCATAAAAATTTGTGCTAAGGAGTTCTGGTTCTGGAGGAACCAGAATTTAGGACATGGTGCAGATAATCATCTGAATCTCAGTTCATTGGAGAGAGTTTTGGTAAGGAAACAAATGTAATTCTGAGTGTATAAATAAAAGAATGAAAAGTGTAATTAAAATTACTGTCTTTGGTATTTTAGGCTGAAAGTCCTTATCCCTTTGTCCTGGGTCTTCATTTTTAAGAAATGGTGCTTGTATATTGCAAACATTAAAAAAAAGTACAAGATTTTATGAAGCACTTTGTGCAGTGAGAAAGTTGAGAACTTTTGTCTAATGAAAAGTTAAGTCTTTTGTATTCTTTCTTGTGTCATGATTCTTCTCTTGTCTAATGATAAACCATGATAAGGAAGAACATAATTTTATAGTAATCCTGAAAGCATGGCAGGGTTTGAATGCTGAAGCTACACAAACTGAAACTAGAAATGCTGTTATATTTTTAGAGTCTGAAATTGCTTATAAGTCCCTAATTTCAATAAAAAAATGTTAACCTGGGAAGCAATCAGGTGAAAGCTGAAAACGTGACAGGAAAAGAGAAAAAAAGTCTCCACAGGTGGAGAGGGGGAGCTGATCTTGAGGAGATACTGGTAGAGCTTGCCAGAGCCTTGTAGCTGAGACATGTGGAGATGGGATAGGGAGACTGCAGAGGACCGGCCCTGCTCAGGCGGAGAGAAGGTTCATCTTGCTCTGCCTGGTTGGACAAGGCTGGGAGAACTGGGGCATTTTCCCACCACTTGAATTCCTTAAGCAAGGTCAGACTTCTGCCTAAAGGAGCATGCTCCAATCTATAATTATTAATTTGAGGCAGGAATCACATGTTGAAGTATTCTGGTACTCATCAGGCAGGATGTCACCCCTCTTTTAGTACTTGTTAGTGAGGGCTGCTTTCAAAATCTCATTCCTTTAGAAACCACCGTGTTCATCTGCTGACTGGATTTCTATAGCCCTTCCAGCTCTCTGTGGTGTGCATTTCTAAGGGAATTTTTGTTGTAGACACTTACAGAATGTTCCCCAGTGGCATACACTTTCAGTGGAAAGTTGCTTGTATAGAAGACAATCATAATGAAAATAGGTACAATTTCACTGATCTTGTTTTTAGACAACATGTTTTCAGCAGGATATCTTCAGCTAAAAGAAACAAATGGAGTGCATACTATGACATTCTTCATATTTACACTGGTAAATCACTTCAGTAGCTGTATTCCAGCTAGGAAATAGGTTTCCATTGCTATAGATTAAAGGTGAATTCACTGAACTAGATTAACTCAGTTGTCAGCAGATTAAGAATGGTTTAGGCATCCATTTGTTAATTTCCATTCATCAACAGATGACTTAAGTTCATAGGAAGCTTGCTGTGTATAAGATAAATGCATTACAATTTTACTCTTTTATTCTTCAATTCAGCTTGGGTTTTTTTAAAGGCAAACAAAGGTAAATCAGAGTCTGAGCTTGAAAGTTATTTCCATGTAGCAAAAATGTGAGCCGAACAAAAGTGTTTTTCTGCATCTTGACTTGAGACACCAGTGTGTAACTTAAGGGGTATTTAGTGTTTTAAATAAGTAAGGCAAACCAAATCTCGCCTTTCAGAGGGCTTACATTTTGCCACTTGAATCCTTCCTGAAAATGGTTTCAGAAAGGAATTTCAGACTCATAAAAATTTAGCTTAATCTGATGGGTATTTTAATGTCCCTTATGTCAGAGATTCTGTACCTTGCAGAGTGGCCAGAGAAATGTCAGAAATGTGGGAAGTTGGCAGTTGCCTAACTTCCTTGGATAGAAGTCTAGGTGTGTAAAAAATGTGCCAGTTTTCATGGTAATACTTGTGCGCCACCTGTTTTGAATCTAAGACAAAAAATGAAAGCAAAGTACCTTACCATGGTACAGCTGAGATACACAGATATGTTCGGCAAGAACAAGGGAAAGTGTATGCTAATATCACCCCTTTCACTCTGCCTGTTTTATAGGTACTTTCTGAGGAAAAAGATATTTTCATTTCACAGTTAAATGTCTTGTACTTCTGAAATTTTAATATTTGCCAGGTGAAAAGAAAAAAAAGTAAGGAGCAAGCATGAGTAAAGAAAAAGAAAAAAAAAATTGTATTTCTTTTGGGGTACTAACAGGAGGGCAGGAAACATATATTACCTAAGGTTTTGTATGTTAATGATCTGTCAGGTTCCTGCTTGACATGTACTTTGAATTATGTCAAGAAAAGTTTTGTGCAACTCATTATACTTTGTTCTAAATGCAAAAATTATTTATCTTCAAGAGTTTTGACTGTGTTTAAAAGAAAATAGTGATAAATAAAAAAGAAAATTAGATTGTGTTGACTTCAGGATTACTGAAAGCATTTAGGTTAATAAATTGATTCATGTGATGAATAAGCATTGTGGATAGAGATGAAAAACTTGAGATTTTAAAAAAAACTCCTTACTTTGAAATGTTGAGGTTTAGGTTTTATGCCTAAAATTACACAATGACACTTTTATCCTGAACTGCCTCATATTGGGCAAGACTGCAAGAACTTTCATCAATTGCATCTTCAATCTCTTTAATATGTATGAGAAATGTTTTGATATGTTACCTAAACTTTCAAGAGTTTAGCTAATATTTCATTAAAGAGAATGCTTAAATAACTCCCCTCAATTTTTATTTATAAATTTTATTTATTACAATTCCTTTATAAAACAATTAAATTCTGCATATTTTTGTGGTGGTGAAACAGGAATTTCCCTATTTCTGAAAAAAAAAAAAATCATTCAAAACAAATGAAAGCAAAAAGCTTTTTAAAGACTCTTAAGAATACTTTTATTTGCAGTATTCTTAATGCAGCTTTCTCTCTTCCCTTTCACTCAAAAACTTCTGGCTTTAGTTACATGATTTATCTTTTACAACATAAATATTTGTAAAAAGGCATTAAGGATGGAAGTAGATATTGTATCATTCTGTCCTCACTTCTACAACTTTCTGTTTAAAAATGAAGACAGTTGGTTTGTCTGGGATAAAATCAATGTGAATACAAAATGACTACAAAAATGTGGAGATTCGAAGTATAATTGGAAATACTTGTCTTTAAGCTGTTAATATTATCGTAAATGTATAATGAAATTTTCTACCCTTCTGCTTCTCCTTCCTTTTATAGTTACTTCAAACTTGATTGTAAAGCAGGCAGTGTTTCTTTGCTTGTTTTCAATCTATAGCCACATTTTAAAAATTTTCCTTCCCCCAGAAGCAAGCAATAAAAAAGTGCTCACCAAAAATCATGGCTTTCATTTTTAAATAGAAGACATTTAACTGTTCCTAGAAAACAAAAGGACGTAAAAGAGAGGAGGAATCATTTTGCCTAGATAAACTTCTTCTGATAACAAATTTGAGACGGGGAGCTAGATGTGAAGAAATAGCTGTATTTGACTTTTCTGTTTCAGTGAACTTGGCATTGTCCACAGACTGTAGTTGGTAATGAAATCACATTTTGCTACCTTGTGATGATAGAGTCTATGCTGCCAAATGAAAAGCATCTCCTTATTAGAAACTGGTTTATCACAAATTCTGTATTCAGACAAGCTTCTGATGGAAGATAATAGCTTTATCAGTTTCATTTATTCATTGTAACAGTTTTGGGGAAAATAGACCTATTCCAAACGCTAATGCATGTGTTGTATCACAGAACATTGTTTGTCTAGTCTTTCTGTTTCTGTTCACAATGCATTTGGTTCAGCTATGGTTTAAAGCCGTCTTTCATCTGTATACAAGTCAATGAACAGGGCTGTTGGTCAGCACAGCATGGGCTGCACATAAATATCAGTCATTTCAATGTGTATGGGGATGCACTTTCCTCTGCACTGAACATGAAGTGAATCCCAGTCTCCGTATAAAGCTCTTTGTCCTTTAGAGCTCCAGGAAAGCATGTTTATTCTTTCCCCTGTTATTGACATTACCAGAAAAAAATACCCATCATTAGCTTATTTGGCAATCCCTGGAAAGCACAGTCTAAGGAGTACTATTTTGTCCCTTATTATACCCACAGATAAATTCCCCAGGATGTCTTTGAAACTGTTCTCAGTGACCAATAGAATGTCTTTGTAGCACTATGCTGGCAGTGTCCTTTTGCAAAGTGGAAATACTCAGTAAATTATAACAAACCATCATGTTGAATTGTGAAGTCTGTCTAGCTAGAATATATTTTTTTGGCCTTTCTGTGAAATTTTTATGTGCCTATTTCTGCAATTTGATATTAAATATGCTGACATTAAAAGTTAATATCCGGAAAATGGTTTTTTTATTTGCACTTGAAAAAAATTAACCTGGAAAATATATTTTATTTTCTACTTGGTTTTGAGGGGGAGGGGTTTGTTTGTTTTTTGGTTTGTTTTTTTGGGCTTTTTTTTGCTTTGTTTGTTTGTTTGTTTTGTTTGGGTTTTTTTATGATTATTATCTTTTTTTACATTTGATAATTCATTGCATATAAACCAAACACAAAAACATTTAAGACCACACCCTTGGGTTTCTCAATAGAGAATAAAGTTATGAATTTATCATGGATGCATAGAATGGCCTGTCCTGGAAAGGACCATAAAGCTCCTCCAGTTCCATCTCCCCTGCCCTGGGCAGGGAGACTTGTCACTAGAACAGGTTGCTCAGAGCCCCATTCAACCTGCCCACGAACACTTCCAGGGATGAGACATCCACAGCTTTTCTGGACAGCCTCTTCAGTGCCTCACCAGCATCAAAGGGAATAGATTCTTCCCAGTCTCTAATCTAAACCCATCCACATTTAAAGTTTAAAGCCATTCCCCCGGTGCTGTCACATGTCCCTGTTAAAAGTTTTTCACCAGCTCTCTTGTTGGCCCCTTTAAGCACTGGAAGGCTCCAATTGCGTCGCCCTGGAGTCTTTTCCTCTCCAGGCTGAACAACTCTGTGAGTCTGTCTTCAATAAGGGAGGAGCTCTGTCCCTCTGAACATCTTCATGGCCTGCTCTGCACTTGCTTTGCTCCCACAGGTCCATGTCATTCCTGTATTTTCTTATGGTGAAAAAGGATTTGTTTGAGTAACTTCTATTATATTGCACAACACCAGGACATTAAAAATTCATTCATTCCTTTTTTACTTTTTGCAAAATATGGTACATGTGACATTAATATGACGTGGGTTACTGTCATAGGTCCTAACAAAAATCTTTCAGAGTTCAATGATACATTCCTTGGGTATTATAAGAAGGCCAGAAAAATGGCCTCCATGGAGTTTAATGTCTCTGAAAACCAATTTCTGTGTGCTAATTTCTGCTAAAATTTCTCAAAAATTGCCTAATGATCCTAAAATTGGTAATAAGTAAATAGCTGGAGGGTTCGATGATGTATGTAGTTCAAGAAAGCTTCCAAAGTTTATTCTCCTTACTCTGAGATAAGCTCAACCTTTTGCACTTTGGTTTGGTCTAGAAATCCTGAGCATGTAAGGATGAGGTTTGTTTCCTTTTTTTCTGAGGTGCATCCCATCTTAACTCAAATAGATTTATTTCAGTTAAATATAAACAGTTTTATATTAATTGATGTTACCTTAATAAAATACTTTTTTTTAAAGTTCATAAATCTTTCAGCTTTCCACTGAAAAAAAATTTGAAAATTTTCAGTGAAAATCCACAAAAAAGATTTTCATTGAAAAGGCACTTTGTTTCATAGTTTTATAAACAAAAATATTTTTCTTTAAATCCATTTTGAAGTTCTGCTATGAAAAGTCATTTGACGGGTATTCCTTTATCTTTAAAAATATTTACTATAGGATTAAAAAATAATTAAGAAATATTAGAAAAGGCAAAATGAACAGTAACATCCTAAATGCAAAACTGGTTATTGTTTGAATTGTGCTATTAAGTTAGAGACCTTTAAACTTAAAATATATTACTATATAGTATTTTTTCTCAGCATGATATAAAGCAATTCTGAAGAAGAATATTTCTTTTTGTCCTTTAACATCTACATTATAAAACAATTCACAGAAAAAAAAGATGAAATTTGTTCAGCAGAAGTAAATGGCAAAATTCCTGATTTGCCAGCAAAATTTTTGATGGAAGGAATAAACAGTTTATATGAACACTGGGGGAATATTTAGATAAGCAGAATGTGATTAATTAAATAGGACTTGGAGTACCTTTGGCATATCACAGGCGAGATGTATTGCTGCAGGTGTTAAAGGCTGTGTTTTCATATATCACCATGCATCACTGATTAGATTTAGGTCACTGTATTAGGAAATGATCATTATAGACTTAGATGGATACTGTGATGCTCTCTTCATGGTGTTTTGAGTAATTTTCCTGCTTTTCTAAATGTTCTTCTTTACTTCACGTTCTCAGTCCTGGAACAGATGGTGTACAGGTGGATTTTAGCTCCCATGCATAGCTTGACTGGAGCAAATTAGAATCTTCTTTTATAGAGATTACAGTAACTGTGGGGAGTCTGTATTAAAAAGTTTGAAACCTTTTTAATATGTTAGATTATATCTGTAAAAAAAGTCTTCTTGATGACCGAACTTTTATAAGTGCCTTTTTGCAGAATAAGTTTGGGCTTTGTTTGATTTTGTTTTGGTTTGGTTTTGGTTTTTGTGTATTTTTGTTGTTCTTGTTTTAGTTTGGTTTGGTTTGTTTCAGGTTTTTTATTTTTATTTTTGACTTCCATTATTTAACCTCTAGACACAATTAATGAATATGATACTGTGAATGAATTGTTTTCTGGACAGACTTCTCAAAGGGTTATGTGCCATCTATCAGAAATTCTTGTCTATGCTTTTCTCCATGGACACAATTCTTTTCATTCAAATGAGTCCATCAGATTGTCAGGTAGTGGAAATGAGTGTAGATGGATGGATTTCAGGAGTATATTTCTCAAAAAACCAACTCACCGTGACTTTGGTGATTACCTGTATTTATACTTGTGTTTAAGAACTGAGCTCTACCCCATGACATGATTTTGTTCATCCTAAAGGGATAAGCAACAAGAAATTAAAGCAGAGCAAGAAAGCAGTGCAATGACCAGAACAGGATTGTATAATATTAAAACAAAAAATGTCGTAGTGAGAAAGAGAGTGGAAAAAGAGCAGTAGAAGGCAAAATGTGAAATACTGTCAGACAGGTATGAGGTATGATCTTGCATAAACATCAGGTTAGACCACTCCATCTGAAGCTTGGCATGTGAATGCATATACTCTCACTGCAAGAAGGGTGAAGAAAGGAAAAAATGCTCAGTCTGGCACCTGTATACCTGGAGGATTCACACTGGTTGCAAAAAACCAAACGTGTAAACTCTGCAGAACGGCACATAATGCTTTCAGAGATCAGAGTCCAGGTGAGAATGCAGTGCTGTGACATGTGGGTGCCTCCCTCTGACCCCATATGGTGCTGAGAAAGCTCTGTTGGTTGTGGAGGTTGTGCTGCCAAGGTACAACGCACTACACTGAGTGGGTGTGCTGGCACCTCTGAAGAAGCTCAGGGATACCTTCCTCCAGGCTTTCCTGCCTAGATGAGTTGGGACAATCAGCTAGAAAATTACATAATACTTCCTTGGACTATAGAAATAGCAAAAAATCAGATGAGTTTCAAGGAAGCAGGATTTAATGTGCAATTTTTATTTAACTAATGGTTGCAACGACGTGTTCCATATGTCAGCTTATCCTCAACGGAAACAAATCTGAAAGGGCTCCAGATAACTGCAGAGATAGAATTAGGAATCAGAAAAAACTTTGTAGCATTTTCCTAAATAAAAAAAAACAACAACAAAAAAATTATACTTTTTTTTTTCCTGATTGTATTGGAATTTTTATGGGTGGTAATGCTATTGTTCCAGTGGGGGTGAGATGTGGGCATAGAAAGCAGCAATATTCAAGCGGGCTAAAATGTTGGAGTTTTTACATTAAGAGAAAGCAGAAATCTGACAGGTTATGGTAATGGCAAAGTATTCTTTCTCTTGGGCAGGGTCCTTCCTTGAAGCAATATTTGTAACTCTTAGGCAGTTTCTGTAAGATCAGCATCTAGAGTCTTGTCTTTGTAAGCATTTGAAGGGAATTAGTGTGTAAATCATCTTTTTATGAAATCATTCAATGGGATTAAAAATCTCAAATACAGCTTATGTAGAGTAGTAGCTGAAGTTTACACAATGGGATCATCAAATCCTAAATCTTCTCGGAGGACTTAACACTACCTTATAAATACACAGTTGTAACTGCGAAGGAAGCTTGTTCAAGTTGTAGTAATTAGCACAGACTCATTGCAGTTGCTCAGACTATAGTAAACAGAAATTCCCACTATCACACCTTACTTTTACTCTTGTTTTAATCACACCAAGATTTGGGCAATTTATTTTTTTGTAAGGGGATTTGCTCTGCTCTGAAGACAGACATTGCAGAGTCAATATTGATTTTTACTCTTACGGGCTACGGAAGTCTGACTTTCTTACAGGGAAACAGCAAAAGGAAATGAGAATCTGTACAAGGCCCTTTACAGTTTCTCTCTGTCAGGTACCTAGTGCAATAACTAAGTAGTGCAGCATTTCCTCTAACCACCTGCAAGAATAATTAAATTATTTTAAGCAGGTAGAGTTACAATTAGCAAATTACGGGATTATGTGGTCTTTGAAATACTGTTAGCAAGTTAGATGAAGATCTAACTTGCATCACAGTTTGCAGTGAGATGAAGATCTATTGCATTGCAGTTATCAGTGAGAGCACTAGGTTTACTGACATTTAAAAAATCTGACTTATGTGTGATAGGAAGTAAGCACACTGCTGTTTTCTATGGCTATTAGAGACTCCACAAACTGGCAAAACTCTGCTTATATTAAATACCTGAGAAACTATGACTACATCAGTTTCAAAAACTGCATTGAAACTATCATTGAATCAAGGTGATGCAATTAATCAAAATTACTAAATTTTGGATTATTAATTATTTTTAAATGCTGTGATCTTAGATTTTGGATACCCAGGTATAATCAAATGAATTTGACAACCCAATTAAAACTACCTTCAAGTCGTTCCTAGAAGCTGATTTTTTTATATTCTGTATAGCAGCAGAAGCAAGATGCTCTTTTTCTTTCGTTCATTTTTAACTTCTGTTCATGTATGAGTCTTTTTCTCAGCCTAGCATTGCTGGGTTCAGCCTGCTTGCCAGGCATGGATTTTGCCAGCTCAAGGTGTGTGATTTCATCACTTGGCAATTCAACAGGTCCCTGCTCTCCATGAGCTTCCGATAGGCTGACATTTAAATCAGATAAAAAAACCCCCTTTGTGGCAAGCAGGCAAGCAGGACAATGACATTACTATGGCTGATTATGTGTTCAAAGAAGAATGGTGTCTGGTTCGCCCAACTGTGAAAATAATATCCTTTTAAGGACTTCAAACCAAGGCAGCACATTAAATATTAAAAACATTGATAACTTGCAAAAGAAAAAAATTGTGGATGTATGTTTTTATGTTACTCTCATTGTACAGTGCTAAACTAGAAAGATTTATTTTGGAAATTTTGAGCCAAACAACACATCTGTAAAATATATCTCTTTTATTTTATCTATAAAATAGATATCTTGGGTTTGAGGGGGTTTTTTAAAATTTTTGCGGGTTTTTTTTCCATAATGAAAATCAGTTGCAAATCTAATTTAATTAGCTAGTTAAACAAAATTTAACTGTCTTCCCTATGATACTGGAGGAAGAAATCACTATTGTTTGACGTATGTGATTTTTCGTCATTGCATATTTAAGTTATACAGGGAGGATAATGCCAATATTTGAAGGATGTCTAATGTTATCATTTTTCATCATATCACTTACTGTAACTAAGTGTTCCAATACCATGAGCTCAAATGTCTTAAGCAAGGCCCCCAAAGAAGCCTTTACAATTTAAGATTAAAAATACTCTTGGAGAATTTCTTTGGCACCATCTGGGCTTTTTTGACTAGGAGTTTGGCTGCAAAAGAAGGCTTTTCTCCAGGTCCTGAGGATTCAGAGTATTTTTAAGCAAGCTAAAAAGATTCTCTCACCTTACATGAATTTAGTATCTTGGATCCAAAATGAAGTTTTTTGAGATTAGCCATAAAATTTCAGTAATACTAAAAATTTTAGTAGTTATTATTTCTACTGACAGATTTTGGAATGTGAATTTCTCATACCAGTAGATGAGATTAAGATGTGCAGCCTCAAGCCTTACTGCATTAACAGTATGGCCTGTGTTCCCTAATATTAATACAGAACTGTACCTGTAAAAAATATCTCTCTGAAGAACACTCATCACCAGTCTCTTTAAATGGAGACATCAGCTGTTCAGAGAATATATTGTTCTTCTAATAAAGACTTGTTTTCCTGTTAAAATTTTGTTCTAATTTGTCTTCAATAAAAATAAATTACCACCCCAGATTTTACCAGCTTCAAATATGATCCATTTAAACAGGCAATAACCTTGTACCCTAGGCAAGAGTGAGAGAAAAAAAGTCCAGTTCTACTCCTTCCCAACAATCATAAAAGTATAAAATTAGTATAGAGATTGGTATATAAGTTTCTGAAAATTTGATACCGAAAGATTCTATGGACTGACCTCACAGATTGTCAGTGTGATCTCTAAAGTAGGGTCTTTAAAAAGTGGGAAGCATGGGAGTGAATATATAGGTTATAGGTGGTTTAAATTACTCCCAAATTTAAGTCAGTTTTTCAGTAAAACTGTGACCGATAAATGGATTGTAAAACACTGTAAACTAAAACTACTTCTTAAATGTTTTATAGCACTAATATAGTTTTATGTCTTTGGAGATTAGTGGCTTTACAATTGCCTTAAAATAACCATGGTAACAGAGTAAATTTTCAGTGGACATCAGTTGCTTACTAATGGTTGCTGTAATTACAAAGAAACAAGACAGCAAAAACATATAAATTACTTATTCTTTGATTGCAGTATATTAATTTTTTCCATGCAGACTTGAAGGACTCAGGATATTCAAGCATTTTTTTACTTGCTCATGAGGCTTCTCAGTAACTGCTTTGTAGTCTTTCCCTCCTTCTGGCACAAGGTAATACTTTAATGAGTAATGTAGCATTTGTTGTGAATTGTATTGGATCGTTTTGCATTCTAGAAACATCAGAGAATAAGGCATGACAAGGTCATAAGGCTGAAATAACATTACCTTGGATAGTTTGGAAAATTTAAAACTCTGATTCAGACAGTGATGTTTCTGCTTGATGCCTCTCCAAATTTTTTGAGGTAATTGAAGCGTGGCCTGCAGCTCTGTGTGTGTGTATCAGTGTACAATTGTGTAACTTAGTTCATTTTTGATGTAGACCGCACAAAAGAAATCGAGTTACAAAATGGTTTATGGATATTTAACAGTTCCTCTTTGGAGCTTTGTCCTCACTAAATGTCAGAGTTTAAGCCCCAGCTGAAGCACTGGAAGGAAGGTTAATTTTCATCCCTGACAATTGATAGAAATCAATATCAGGAAATGTCCTGATATACTTTTAACCTGTTTAATTATTTTAATTAATTAACACAGCTGATTGCGCTCTAGGAAAAACAGGAAATGGCTCAATGTCAAATAGGATCTTGTTCAGCAAGATGGACTATCCTCTTGGGTGACTGAGAGTACATTGGTCATAATAAGCTGCATGTGAAGCTTGGTTAGACAGAGAAGAAAATGGCATTTATGTTTCGGGTGTCTGTAAACTAAATGTTAATGGACTAATGTCCGTTACATAATGACAGTCCCAAGGAGACAGTGTTAGGGACGCAGATGTGTCTTGTTTGAGAAATCTTAAATTATTTATGTGCTTTCAGAACATTCTTATAGCTAATTGCTTTTGGCTGTGGGTTTGTACTTTGGGTGTTGGATTTTTTTTTTTTTGTAAACTAACTACAC
The DNA here is from genome assembly GCA_013396955.1 of Regulus satrapa. NCBI lineage: Eukaryota > Metazoa > Chordata > Aves > Passeriformes > Regulidae > Regulus > Regulus satrapa. Next base: position 41,826 of record VWZN01008694.1, read on the forward strand.
TTTATATGGATTTTATAAAGGAAATAGTTTTGTTCCTTCATTCTCTCTGCAGTCCATTGTTTCAACTATGATTATGTGACACTGATTTTGTTTTCCTGTTTTCTGCTCATTTTTATTCTAGCAATATAACATATCTGGAAAAATAATGAAGTCTTAGAAAAGCAATAACAGGATCCTAAGATGTCAGTAATGATATCTGAGAAATATGGCGATGGTTAGGCCTTCCAAGAGCCTGGAGACAGAGGAGCAAATCAAAAATAAAAGCTCTCTTGGAGGTGGCAGAGCAGTCCTTGTATTGGGGATGAAGCCTGTTAGCTGGACCATTTCCCATTTTGATGACATTTTTACAATTACTCTAAGGATAGTTATCTTTACTTACCAGGATGCTGCCTTACTCCCCAGACAGCTGTTACCTGAGGCAAAAAAACTTTTATTTGCTATTCACTGGCCTCAGTAACCTATTAATGCTGAGAGGAGTTGCTTGAGGGGCTGGACACACTTTAAAAGCATTTTTCCAAAAGCACCTAGAAATATAGATGGCTCTTCAGATGGTCACTTTTTCTGCAGACAGCCCTTGCAGCTTAACTAGTTCCTGCACATCACACTCTTCACTGATTCTTATACTAGTGTGTGGCTTTCTTTGATCATCTTCCTTGTATGATGCCCACTGTCTTTTGGATACAACTTTCACTCAGCTCCACATTTCTTTCTCCCATGTGGTTTCCATAGCAGGAGCATTCTTCTGGAGTTGTGAGTTGTTTCCTTATCTGAAACACTTTATCTTAGTGTCTTTTGACTCCTGAAGCTCGCAGAGGTGTGTGTATATCCTCTTGGCATGTTTTCATCCTGGCATGAAGTAAATGCTCAGACTGGAGTCTGAAGTGGGACAGCTGTAACTCATCTCTGCCTTCTCACCTTCAGTATGTGCAAGCTGACAAGAAAAGCCTGGTATCATCTGGGAGACACTCTGTCAATTGCCAGCTTGATAGGCTCCTACCTGAAACATGACCAAAAAATGTGACTGAGGTCAGCAGTGCTGAAATCCGTACGTCTTTCTGGGACTAGTAAAACAAAACCAACGAAAACCAACCAGAATGACAAAACCAAAACAACAACCTTCGCCTACCCTCCAAAAAAATAAAAGGAAGGGGGGTTGAAGCACAACAAAACCCTTACCAAACAGTGCCGCGCAGCAGGAAAAATGGGAGAAGTAGGATAAGGACGATCCTCAGTGTTCCATGATAATGATGAAGACAGATACAGGCAGGGTGCACCCAAGTTCTTTATGCCATGTGTTTCTTAAATATTTCTTGGTCAGTCCTTGTAAACACTGAGATAAAATGATGATTTATGGTCAGAAGACAATTTTTTTGTGCTTCCTAAGAGTATACTAGAATTTTAGAGTAAAAAGTTACAGAATATCTTGGACACTCCTGAATGTCCTACAACTTTTCTGATCTCTTTGAATGACTTTATATAGCTACAGCTTCTTGAAGTTTTTTTTGTTTGGTTTTGTTTTTGGTTTTGGTTTGGTTTGGGTTTTTTTGAGGGGGAGTGGTTTGGTTTTTTTGAGTTGTTTTGCCAGAAGTATCATGACAACATAAATAAATGGTATGAAAACTCTTTTAATCTGGGAATATATTGCTCCCATAATGTGGTTGTGTTGTTAGGGTCTTCAGGTGATCCTAATTTAATAGAGAAATTCATGCCTACCTAAAGTAAATTCGTTTTGGTAATACTAAAAAATATTACTTGTGGTTTTATTTGGGGAAAAGATTCCTCCCACTTTCATTCCCACTTACATCCCAGCATATGTGTCAGCTACTTTTTTTTGTTTGTTTGTTTTTTGTTTTGTGTGTGTGTGTGTGTGTGTGTGTGTGTNTTGGTTTTTCTTTGTGTGTGTGTGTGTGTGTGTGTGTGTGTGTAGAAAATTATAACCATGAACTTTTCTCAGAGGGGCTACAAGAAATGTGCTTGCTAGTACTTGTGCTGGAAAATGTATTTTAAAAGAAAGCATGCCCAACCACAACATTGAAAACCAAAATATGCACATTTACCTGATAAAATTAAAATTACCATTTTCCACCAAAAAGCATTTAATACTGTCCCATCTGTAATACTGTGCAGACGAAACTTTATGCATCTATTTACACATTTTTAGATGAGAAACCTAACCACCTTCTTATAACTTCCTTTTTTGGTACAAGCTGTTAGCTTGAAGTAGATAATGTCATATCACCCTGCTACTATTTTAGTATGTTACTAGAGTAGTATTTATCTCTCAGTTGAATTTTATGCCATGTGTTGATCTTTAGGGGATTGAGTGATGTGCTCCCATTGCATACGGTACCATTCCCTGAGCTTGTTGGCTTTTATAACTTGCTGGATTCTTCAGCTGTAGAACTGATTCAATCTTCTCTGGCACACAGTGTATGCTGTAGATTTCCAGATGAAGTCTGTCTCTATGGATTTTTTGAGTACAGAATAAAAAGAGTGGATTCTTTCAAATGTGCTGGTAGCACTGAGCTTTTTGGCTACATGTAACGAACAGCAAGCGTTTTGTCTCACTCTCTCCCTCCTCTCTTCTCCTCAAAACCCCCTCCCACATCTCTTTTCCAGAGCTGAAAGGAACAAAGCTAAGGTGGCAGGGGAAGTTCCCAGGGGCTTGTTTTCCATTCTTCAGTAGCTTCTTCCTCATCAGAATCTCATTCATCACATTCTTTTCCTAGAATTGATGGATGTTTCTGACAAGGCCACAGTGATAATCCCTGTCTTGCTGTTGCACCTACGTGTGAAGTAGCTCATCCAAATCTCCTCCCTTTTGGCAGTGGAGTAGAGAAGGTCATTCTCATAGCATTGCTGCACCACTGGGAAGAGAGTCAAGGCATGGCCTTGTTGAGCAGAAGACAAGCTGAGTCCACACTGGGAGATACAAAACTGCCTTTCCAATCCTGTGTCACCATAGCAGATGACAGACTGGTGTCTACTAATTTTAATTCTTTATCTGGCAAAATTCAAAGGGTAATCTGATATTACAGGTATGCATATTTTCTGATAGCAGACTCAAGGTGCTGTAAGGAGAGGAGCTAGAGTTCTGTGCTTTTTTATTCTGGGTTATTTGTTTAGAGAGCAAGAACAAGAATTTCACCAGTGTATTATATTTGCTGACAGTGGAGCAGATGCTGGGGGAGAGAATGTAAGGAACAAGGAAAATTTACATTACTTTTTCTCCTGTATATTCTTCTTGAAGTTGTAGCTGAAGGACTGCATGAACCAAAGTTTGCATTTAGTTCACTGCTTTTAATAACCACTGTTACACCAACTAATTAATGATGGGGCAAATTGCTTTTTACTACTTTTTTACTGTTGATAGCTAGAGTTCAGCCTCCTCTCTGAATTTTATTGATTTCAGGGCAAGTTTTATGATGCATGTCTCTGTGCTTGATATGGGAAGAAGCTCTAATAGATTCCGTAAGGAAAAAAGCTCTGCTTGATATTTGTGATTTTAAATACCATGTGCTTATGGTACTTGCCCTGGCTGATGTTATACAAAAGTGGAATGAACCGTTCCTTTCACAGTAATACACAATTTTAATTATTTCACTATGCTAAGGACCAAGACATCAAATAAATTATACGCTTCTGTGCAAAATCACAACTTAAGTTCTCATCCATCAGCTTCAAAAATGTAAAGTTGTACTGCCTGACCTGAAATTGATTTCTATCAGTTAATTTCAATACCAAGTTTTTTACTTTCTCTATAAGCCTTGTAGAGAGTTCCACCATAATTTGTACTACATATGCCCCAAATCTGTATATAATTCATTTCTTGTAGCACTCTGAGTTTTCCTTTCATTCTATTTTATGCATTCATACGTGAACAGCCAGAATTTGCCCTGTGGTAAGTAAGATAAATTGCCTAAACATGGGCATCAAATGCCATTTAAGATACCCCAGGGTATCCATCTGGCCTCCAGCTGCTGCCTCAGAAAGGCACAGATTCTCTGTCATATGCATATTCTGCATATCTGTGTGAATGTATCCAATATCTTAGGATATTTAAAATGTCAGTAAAGGTCTGTGTTTACTGCAACTGGATGAAATCCTGTTTTATTGTCCTAATCTTGAACTGAGATATGTAGGGTAAGCATGAAAATAAGTATTTTCAGATTTTGAATAGGTGAAAGACAATCATTTTTTATTTTAGTAACCACATTGCTCATTGTTTGAAAATGTCGGCTGTGTGGAGATTGAGCAGATAACGGCCTCATTTATCAAAAATCTCACACTCTCAACCTCAACACTGTGTGTTCTTTCTCTGACAGCCTGACATTCACAAATTAACTTTTGTTAGTTCTGATTAGATGTTTATTGTTTAGAATTTTCTGTGGGTTTTTTGTTTGGATTTTTTTGTTTGTTTTTTGGGTTTTTTTGGTGTTTTTTTTGTTTGTTTGTTTGGGTTTTTTTTGTTTGTATTAAATGTAATAACAGCCTGTATTTACTCTTTCCATTTATTCCATTTCAACATTCTATTTCATTTGCCTCATTAACAAATATCTTGCTTAAGATTAATTTACAAATGCATTTTTCTTCTCTGGAACTCTTGGTATTGAAAGTACAAATGGTTATTCTCTATCTTTTTACTTTCCTAAGAATAATTTAATTAATGTACACCTCTGTATGTACTGTATGTACTTTTTCCTTTTAAAAGATACTTAGATTGAAATGACCATAAAAAAATAATTCTGAACCCTTTACTCTAGGACTTGAAAATAATTGCATGAATTAATGAAATAAGAGTTGATCCCATAAATCTGAGGAGTTTTAGCATCTCTTAGCTGAATGCCAAGAGATGGTGCCTTCTGAAGTTTTGATACGCAATAGTTAATTGTATTATAGTGCACTAAATAACTGCTTGACTTCCATTCTCCTAAGCCTACCCTTGAATCCAGGCTTACTTCTTTAGATTCATAGCAGATAAAGTAGTTTATGTGGAAGAACTCAAAGGATGAAGACTCAGCTTAAGTAATTTTACTTTCTGATTTAACAAAATAAATTAATATAAATCCATAGACATATTAATTTCAGAAATAAAAGATTTGTATCTGTTATCAAGCTTTATAATGTAATCTGCTCCAGCAGAGTTGGAATATTCTGTGAATGGCAGTTGTGAGACTTAGCATTACCATTTTACTACACTTTGTCAAGATACTGAAGTAACAGGGCCTCATGATAAAGAATTTTTAAAAAGATTTTCATGTAAGAAAAAAATCAAGTCTGTTGATTTAATTTAAAAGATTTTTAAAAAAATAGGCTCAAAGGCTCAGTGCTTTTCTTAATTTAAGAACTTCTATATACTAATAATTTTTATATGCACTTGGCCAGTATTATACATGAACTTGTGGTTTACAAGTCAGTCCACTTCTTTTCCACTTCCTGAAATTTAAAGATAATTTCACTGGAAGGAATTGGCCAGGTAACCTCACAGGGATCTAATATTACACTCTACAGTACAAGAGAAGATATTTTGGAACAATGTGAAATGTAACTTGACAAAATAGGCACATTAAGGATTAGGTAGTTCTGGGCAGCATCTCAAGAATATCAAGGTATATGTTTAAAGATTTCTTCTGAAGAATGTGAATTTTCAAGTCCAGCACACAAAGGACCTGAACAACAGTTGCTTACCAGAAAGATAAGCATCCTTGATATCTGTGTAAGGCATTGAAAATTCAAAAAGGGTCCATCGCAGCCTTGAATCTGATTTAAAACTTCATACATTTTACCAGTTTTTCTTCTCTAAATAACTTCTCTGGCTAACCTAACCTGCATTTTGAAAGGCTCATAACAGCTGAGGTCACAGAATGTCTAGCTGAGGTACTGGTTTAATACCCAGGATTGTTTAATGCTGATTGCTACAAAGTGGGAAAGAGGGAGAATTTCTTTCAGTACCAGAGTATTACTTTATACCTTAAAATTGCAAATATGTCCTTTGCTCAGCAAAGAGATACTTCTGAAACCAATCTCAAAATAAATTAGTAACTATATCTTAATATTAAAAAAACCCAACCCAAACCAAACCAAAAAAAGAGTGGCATGAAAGAGAGATGAAGAATGTTAAAGCCCACACATTATTTTCCATAGTTAGCCAAGCTTATTATGTAGTCTGGAAATTCTGTCAGGTACTTCTGTTTTAGACATCCAGAATAAATTAAAAATTTAGTTAAAATGGTGACTGATTGAATACAATTACCTGAGTCATCAAGAGTTAAAATTACACATGGTAACGTAACCACATATAAAATAAAATATTAAAATGCTCAAAGACAGTTCCCTCACTTCTTTTTAGCTAGTTTATTAAATTATTGCTTTAAATATACTTTAAAAATTTAAATCAGTGACATTGTTTTTAAAAAAATTAGCCTTAGTTTCTATTCTCTATGTAGTCTAGACTAGCATTACAGGAACATTATCCTAAGCAAAAGAAACATTTTTCCTATGATGGCTTCCAATGAATGTGGCTTCCGAATGAAGCCAAGTTCATTCTCTAACATAAATATCCTATTCAAGAACTGTTGGGGGTTTCCCAAAGTACTTTTTATCTAAGCTGGAATTTATGTAGTCCTGGCTCATGACCTCAGGTCTTTCTTGTATTTTGTGTTACTTTCTGTCCACAGTGAGTTAAATGTAAGTTTAGCAGGCAGACCTCAATTTCAATAAGAGGATCATTTAAATACTCTCTGCTTCTGGTCTGGACTAATCAGTCTCTTCATGTGTGTGGTGGGTTTAACCCCTTCAGCTGAGCATCATACAGACTTGCTCCCTCCCTCATCATCTGGACTGGGAGAGAGCTGGAAGGGTAAAATATAAAAAAAAAAATGGGTTGAGATAAAGATGGTTTAATAGATGAAGCAAAAGCTGCATGCATAAGCAAAGCAAAACCACTTCACCACATGCTTTGGGCAGGTGGGTGTTCTGCCATCCCCAGGAAAGCAGGGCTCCATCACACGAGTGACTTAAGGACATCTCCCCAAATTTCCCCTTCTTCCTTATTCTTCTCCAGCTTTTTATGCTGAACATGATGTTATATGGTAGAGAATATCCCTTGGGTCAGTTGGGGTCAGCTGTCCCAGTCACGTCACCTCCCAACTCACTGTGCATCCCCAGCCTCCCCAGTGGTGGAGTAGGCTGAAAAGCAAAAAAACATCTTGACTTTGTGTAAGTGATGCTCAGAAATAGCTAAAATATTTCTGTGTTATCAACAGTTTTTAGCGCAAATCCAAATCAGGGCCCCATACAACCTACTATGAAGAAAACTAACTTAACCCCACCAAAATGACCACAAGGTATTTCTAAAGCCAGCCCTTTAATATAAGCTCACATTCTTATTGATGAGCATAATAATGTTTTAAGTTCCCATTTTCTTAAGGGATACCAACGACATTTCCTATCTGTTCATAAAAATGACAGTTTTTCCATGAGGTCTTCAAATGCAGCTGAGTGGAAAGATGAATTCTGTTGTTACTATAGAATAATGTTTGGAAGGTTACCTCCATAACTGTGTAGCAACAAGAGCTGAATATGTGTTTATTGGGTAGAAAAAAGTGTGTTGCATCAACCTGCTGTGTGAGCAGTGAAAAATTGTTTCATTGCTTGAAAGATTGTAGACTGGGATTTTTCTTGCCCTTCATTCTGTCAAAAGAATTGGGAGCAAATCATGAAGAATTTTCCAAAATTTTGTGTTGAGTCTCTTCTATCTTCATGGGGTCTTAAGTCTTTACCACACATATTTTCTGATACTCTTCTTCCATGGTTGCTCATGTCCAATTTTTGCAGCCAGAATTTTTCTGGCAGAACTGTGAAATTGGCACAGTATTTAATGTGCCACTTGTCACTCTCAAAACACTGTTTATTTCACTGGATATCAATTTTATATGAAAGCTGTTATACAAAAGATTCTTTAGAGAACAAAATACTTTATGAAAGAGAGGGGCAGACAGACTGACAGACATACAAGAAGCATTTATGTTGAAATCCTGGAGTGTGTAGACTGTTCCCACTTCTAGCTTACTTCTGCTTGATAGGTATGCAGAACTTCAAATTTTTTTGGGTTTTTTTTCATTCTCTGGAAACCACTCACAGGGGACTTAATGTCTCTAAACGATACATTAACATGTCTTATAGTGTAGTCACTTACTATGAATTTACTATTCTTTTCTTGGATGTTCACATGGGGAAACATGAAAATATTGTGGGGGCATTTTGTGGTGGTTTGGGGTTTTCCCCCAGTAAAGATAAATTTCATCTCTAGTCACTGAAATAGAAAATTAGCATACATTCTCTTCAATGGACTTCAACTATAAATATGATTCACCTATATATAAAATTTGGGGAAGGGATGTAGTTTTTGAATAGCTTCTACAGAAGTGCAGGTCCTTGATATTACCTTGAGGGAATCCATCAAGATGTGTTCTAATTTGGCTGGTTTGGTTGCCAAGGTAGATGTGTAGTTTTCAATCTTTGAACATTCTGTTGATCGAAGTAAGAACAATGTCAATTTATAACTTTTGACAGCTTCAGCAATGGCCTTTTCTGTCAGGCAGTGTCATGTAAAGAGGAGAGAGCAACAAGCAAAGCTGATTTATTTTACTTAATTTACTTAATTTTTTTAGATAAAATACTTTTGCCTTGGCAGTCTATGCTAGAAACAGCGTACTAACTGTGACACAATTTAAACACTTGCATCTCAAGGTCTTTTAGGAGTATTGGCTCCTAATGAAAAAAATATTAATAATATTTTTGTACTTAACGGGGAAATTTGTAATGCTGTTCATTAAAAAATTGCTATTTTTTGCCTGCTGCTAAGTATACACATCCTAAAGTGAAATTATGTCTTTCTTCATGTCAAAAGAAATTCCTTCATTTCTATTTTATTCTAGAATTTCCTAATGTTCTATAATGTACATGGAAAATACCCCCAACCAAACAACCAGAGAAAAAGACTCCAAAGGATTATATTTAGAAATTATTTTTATAGAATCATAAGGCAGATTTTGTGATTATGATAATAACATATATTTTGTCTTTGGAGGGTTCTTGAATTTATTATAATACTATAATTTCATTATGAGGAACCTGTTCAATTTCTAATTAGTATTATTTCTTTAATATGTATTTTTAAAATTTCTTTAAAGGCATTTATTGCTTTTTAATATATTTTTCAGGGAGTGCTGGAACACCTGTTGTTTTCAATGAAAATGGAGATGCTCCTGGACGCTATGATATTTTTCAGTATCAAATCAACAATAAGAGTACAGAATACAAAGTAATTGGTCAGTGGAGTAATCAACTTCATCTAAATGTAAGTATACTGTTTTCCTTAATATTGTCCTGCTGAAACTGGCTGCCTATGGCTTGGGTGGGCACACTGTTCACTGTGTAAAAAACTGGCTGGAGGGCCAAGCCACTCAGAGATGGCAGTGAGTGGAGCTGCATCCTGTTAGCAGCTGGTCAGTGCTGTTCTCCTGGGCTCAGAACTGGGGCCAGTCCCGTTTAAAGTCATTATCAATGAACTGGTCAAGGTGATCAAGTGCAGCCTCAGTAAGTTTGCAGACGAGACACAAGCTGGGCAGGAGTGTTGATCTGCTGGAGAATAGGAAGGCTCTGCAGTGCGTTCTGAACAGTCTGGATCATTTGCCACGGCCAATTGCGTGGGGTTCAGCAAGGTGAAGTGATGGGTCCTGCATTTGGGTCACAACAACCCCAGGCAGCACTGCAGTCGTGGGGCAGAGTGACTGGAAAACTGACCAGTAGAAAAGGTCCGGGGAGTGTTGGTTGACACAGGTGATTAGGAGCCAGAGTGTGCTCTGGCAGCCAAGAAGGCCACTGGCATCTTGGCTGTATCAGAAATCGGGATGTCAGCAGGATCAGGACAGGGATTGTCCCTCAGTACTTGGCACTGGAGAGACTGCAGTGGATAGAATCATAGAATCATTTAGGTTGGCGTAAACCTCTAAGTTACTTGAGTCCAACCATCAATCAAACACTACAAGGACAGCCACTGAACCATGTCCCTAAGGCAACATCTATGAGTCTTTTCAATATCTTAAGGGATGGCTATTCCATGATTCCATCCCTTCCCTGAGCAGTCTATTTCATTGCTTGACCACCCTTACAGTGGAAGAATTTTTTTCTTATTATGAAATCTAAACCTGTCCTGGCACAACTTGAAACCATTTCCTCCTGTTCGATCATTTGTTACCTGTGAGAAATTACTGACCTCCGCCTGTCTACAGCCTTCTTTCAGGTAGTTGTGGGGAGCAGTAAGGTTCCCTTTGAATACTAAAAGACACTGAGGTGCTGGGGCTTGTCCAGAAAAGAGAAATGAAGCTAGTGAAGGGTCTGGAGCACAGGTCTTGTGAGGAGTGGCTGAGGGAGCTGGGCTTGGTTATTCTGTTAGGTAGAAAAGGACCCTCAGAGGAGAACTTACTGCTCCCTACACAGCTACCTGAAAGAAGTGATGGGACAGAGGAAATTTACCGAAGTTACACCAGGGGAGGTTTAGATCGGACATTAGAAAAAATTTCTTCATTAAAAGGGGGATCAAGCATTGGAGCAGGTTGCCCAGGGAAGTGGTTGCCATCCCTAGGGGTATTTAAAAGACTGTAGATGTGGCCTTTAGGAACATGATTTAGTGGTGGACTTGGCCATGGCCAATAGTTGGACAATAATTTTACATGTCTTTTCAACCTAAATGATTCTATGGTTCTACTGATTTGATTGTGATACTGACAGTGGAGAATACTTATTTGAGTATTAAATTAATTAAACACTTAAAAAATATTATTTACTCTATGTCAGTTGGCAGAACAAAGCACTTCCCCTCTGTTCTCGAGAAGACAGTAAAAGATAGCACAATAGCCTGAACCAAATTCTTTATGTTTTCTAGGTAGATGGATTGTGCAGTTATCAGCTCCGTCAGATGATATTTTCAAATCATTTTGTATCTGTTATTCCTCAGAGTGATTAATAAGTTGGGCAGGGAAACAATAACTATTCCTTTAAAAAAAGGTATCAGACAGAATGATGGGGACAGGTAAATTGCCCAGGTATTTAAAATAGTTTAAGAGGATGGAAATGTATTTCATAAAAGACAAGTTTGGATTCTAACCACTTCTGATTTTGTTAAAACATTGGGATGATGAACTACTGCAATAAAAAGTCCTTGAAAATAAAGGGAGACTGGTGTTTTTCTATATGAGTAACTAGGATTTGTATAGTCCCTTATTACTTCATAGCAGAAGGAATAGAAAGACACATTTACCCATCCTTAGATGGAGTTTTTAATTGTTGTCTTAATGTGTTTTGTGAATTTTGGGGCAGTTAAGTTCTACCTGTGCATGGAAATACATTTGGGTTGAAAATTGCCATCCCAAAAATTTCAGAGGATATATTACATAGTATTTGTATGACAGATAGGCATCAAGGTTTAATTTGAGAAATTTTTGGATCCAAGGCACCTCTTTCTGGAAGAAGATGTCTTCATGCAGAGAGAAAAAAAAAAAATAACTTAATCTCTTTCCTTATTAGATATGTGATATATTTCACTTGTGTTAGCCATTTGGGTACCTTTGTAACTGTGGAATACCAATGGTGTTTTGCTAAAGTCTGATGAGAAGGCCAACAGTGTGATTGATTACTAGATCCACCAAAGCAAGTTTATGCAGAGAATTCAATCAAACCACAAAAAGGTGTCAAATATCTCTGGTGTTCCATGTGAGAGGTTCCTGATGAAGAGTAACAAAGACAGTGTAGGAAATATTTACAAATTATTCTTCTGTTCAGACTATTTTGCCATAATTATCTGAGTGCTATTCCCACTAACACATATGATAGCTCCCCATTTTCATCCACAGCTGTTAAACCACTTCATCATATCTGCTATTTAGTATCTGTAACTACTTGTCAGGGACTCATTTATTTAGTTATTCTGCCCAAATAGAAAAAAATCCTACCAACAGAAACTGTGTGTTGCAGATTGTATGACAGTGTTGTTTCCTTTCACTAACCTGATATCTGTCTGTTGAAAGGCATGAAAGGAAAAAATAGGGTTAAACAAGTTTAATATTAAACATTAGTTTCTGAAAACACCAGAGTTAGATCCTTATCATAACTATTATGGAATACATTCCAGATTTTGATAATTGCTACATTTTTCTAAAAAGCTAGTTCTTATTACAAGAACTCAAAAATTGATACAGACATTTTGCACAAATTCTAGTACTAACATACCAGTTACGTAGTAATACCTAAAAGCTACCTAAAATTTTGCTTCAATTTTATTTCCATTATGATATGCCTTTTCCTATCTCCCCCTAGACTTCTAAATTTTTCAATAAGCCTGTCATTTTTCAGTCCCATTATTTCTGCCTCATGTACAGGTACTCAGGGGAACTCTGAAATATGATCGGATTGATGGGCACTCATAGTACGGAAACCACACCATGCTAACCACATTGACCACAAATCTAACAGGAAAGGATTTATCTAAGAATGCCCCTCATGAACTCTCATTAGTTAAGGGTGTGTTAGATTGTTGTTTGGCTCTTTTTTTTCACCTCCATGAGCTCATGTGCTGGGTACAGCTGGCTGCTCAAACTCTCAGGCAAGCTCTGCCTAGTGCATGGAGTTGTGAAGATATGAGCGGGATGGCACAGTGCCCTGCAGTGCAAGCTTCTGCTCCCAGCCTGCCTTAGGGTCCTGCTCTTGCTCCACCATCCCCTACCCTGCTGCAGACCCCTTCTCATACGGGCCAGGATGCAGGCAGGCACACAGGGCTCGCTCCCCCTGGTTCTGCATTCACTAAACTCCTAGCAGGCAGTTATGACAGATGATGATCTGCTGTGGCAAAGCTGTTGCCTCCGCTCACTAGACAAAATATATTAAAACCAAGTAATCTTTTTGAATGATTGTCAATACTCCAGATCATCATATTGCAAATTAGGAAGTGCTTTTGATTGCCAATGAATCATAGGGAATACAGTGGATGTTTTCATTAATTTCTGTGAAAACATCTATATTTTTTGAAAGTGAAGCAGTATTAAGATGTCAGAGCAATTTTTACCCTGCTGCTCTTTAAAGGAGATGCTTTTAAAATATAATACTTTTTCCCCTGTACCCTTCCTCCTCTAGTTTCATTTTCATGAAGACACATGTAACTATGATTTTTAATGAATATTAGTAAGCTAGATATCCTCTGTAGGTACCTCTACCCTGGTTTTTACATATATTTCTTCCTCAAATGTGGTAACATGTTGTAGCTGTGATGTGTTTATGATTGTGTTCATCTATACAACTGGTATTGTGCTTCAGAAAATTTAAAGTTTTTATTCATCTGTCTACTTTCCCTATCAGGAAAATAAATTATGAAAGTATCAAGTTTTTAATTACCACTCAACTCTTGGAGCAATTAATGTAAGACAAGACAGAACATGTCTTTAATCTGTATAACTTAATTGAAATTTTCCCTTTTCCATTTCTCATCTCTGCATACCCCCTGCTTTTCCATTTTCCTTTTCCTTAAAATGCTTGTTGCTAATTTATATCAGGTTTTAGCGGCAGGTTTATTGTCTGGGCTGTGGCTTCTCACCTGCTATCCAGTCCCTATCTATCTCTGCCCCCTACCCTCAGGATTCCGTGTTGCTCTGCTGATATCTCTGGCTCCTCTGAGTTTCACTGACTCTGCAGGGTTCTTGTCAAGCTTCAGGCTTGTTCCTTTCCCGTTGCAGTGCTGGTTTTCCCTTTGGGCAGCAAGTGCTGACTCTGGCTGGATAAAGGCTCTGTATCATGCTCCCTAAGGGGCTCTTTCTCAGCTGTAGAGACTCTTCTAGCTCTAATGCTGGCTTCTTCATGGAGACTTCAGTAACATTAATGCTCTCTTTTGGGATAACTGACCTTTAAAATTTCCTCTGAAGCAAATATAGCTTCCGGATACAGGCACTTCATGACTACTGTTCAGTCCTACTCTTGTAATTCTTACAAAACAAACATATGAATGACAATGCTGACACACTAGATAAATTAAATTAAAAAACAATAATGATCTTCACATTTAAACTTTTGCATGATTCTTGAGTTTGAATAAGGTATTTCAGTCTTTGAAAGACACAAGGAAACTCTGAAAGCAAATATTTAGAAATGTCAAACAATAATTTCAAAAACCTTACTGTCTGATGATTCTGACCATGGAAATTTACACCTTTTTTAGTAAAGTCTTTTTACTCTCCAAGATTTCCTCACTTTAGGTGGTCATAATGTACTGGAAACAACCAGGCCTTTAAAACTTTTAGTATGATTTTAAAAGAAAAAATAATTGCCTTAGAACTTCTACTCATTGACTATACATTAACTGTCAGTGTTTTCGTTATTTACTTTCCTCGTTTTCTTTATCAGTAGAAAAAGATAACTTAATTTTCAGGGAAGTCTGAAAGTTAAAATGCTTTCTTCCAAAAAAATATTCTGGTTTTTATAATGATTAAAAATCTAGGCAAAAGGTAGCAGTTTCTACAGAAGTTATGTTTTATTCATATTGTAACAGTATTTTGCATAGCAGGTCACACGTAAAAGTTCTCTAAAAATGTGTGGGTTTAGCAAATTCGAGCTCTCAACCATGTAATATCTGTACAAGGAAAATTGTTAGCAACAAGCTCGGTTTTCCTTGCAATTACGATTTGAATTCAGGTTCTTTTTATGATTAATAATGAATTCACCCTTAGAAACTGTGTTCTGTATTGCATGTGTTGTTATAAGGCCTAAATTGAGATATTGACTGGTGGCTTTTGTTGGTGGCAGTAGATGGAAATAGTTTTAGTCCCAAAGTTTTAATTATGAGTTCCTGGGTTCTTTTCCTTAGAAACACATTCAGTTTGTTCTGGTCCATTTCTGAGAGTTTTTTTTTTTTTTTTTCTCCTCCTAAAAGTGCTCTATTTTTAAAGCTAAATGCCAGTTGGAAAAAGAAAAGTAAAAATGTTAAATAATTTAAAATCTAATATTTGACTTTTTAAAAAATAAACCATGTTTTTAAATACTGTTTGAAACAATCTCAGATTGCATTTCAAGCTTATACATAGTTTTGGCCTACCAAAATCTGTGTATAAATACTCTAATATGAAAAAATATGTAGATTTAAATCCATATTCTTCCAAGTTAGTGATTTTGATTGATGAATCTTCAGGCAGACACAATTATTGGTGATTTCAAAATCACACATTTAGCTGATGCAGTTAAAATGCTTGAGTAGATATCAACTTACGTGCTATTACCCTTAAGAAAAATCCAAAGCATATAAAAACCCTGCATGTTTCCTTGGAGTTGTTCAAGGCTAGGTTGGCTGGGGTTCTGAGAAATCTGCTCTAGTGAAAGGTGACTCTGCCCTCAGCAGAGGGGTTGGAACTAGATGATCTTTCAGACTGCTTTTAACCCAGGCCTTTCTAGGATTCTATGTTTCAAGTGAAGACAGTGAATTTTAAAGACAGAATTCACTTGTATTAGTTTTGTTGTTTGGTTTGAGATTTTTGTATGTTTTCTTTTCTTTTGTTTCCCACCAGAGCACAAGGGTTCTGTTAAAATTTAAAATAGATTTTACAAATACGGATTTCTAATGTTCTCTTAGAATTAATACGATGCATAAGCTTTCAGATTTATAGAGTGTATGCACTACGGATGTAAATGACTCAGGGGCATCAATTTTTTTCTATAATGATCTTGATTTATGACGAAAACTATACATTAAAATTACACTGATGTGATGAACTGTCTGAGAGACAGCCATAACCATCGTCAGCCTTAAGCACAGTGATTCGTGAACTAGTAAAAATTGGGAACCTCACACTGACAGTGAGCTTCCCTTCAGGCAGCCAGATCATAAAGAGATTTGAATCAGTATTTGATTTCTTTTCTAGGCCTCGTGTTTTGTGTCTAATACTGGAGGAAGCCATCAACGCTTAAATTAGTAAATTATTTTGGGAAGTTTCAGATTCAAAATGCATTAGTTCCCTTTCTTGTGACATGCTAAAAGAAAATGACTCAAAGTAACTTCTGATGCTTCCTATAGCTGCATTAAATAAGTTTCAAGCTTTGCTGTAGGCCACTGTATTTCATTAAAGAAGTCAGAAAACCTCATTTTTTCCTGTGTTAGCTATTATATAATTGATAGATGTTTTTTAAAATGCTGAACCTAAACCCCGTGTTTAACAAAAGAACACAGTACAGTGAAATACACAAAAGAACTTAATGCTGTATATGAATATATCTATAAACAAAATATGACAATCATATGGCCTGCAGGGTGTTCTTCTGCCTGCATGTAATAGGGCAGTAGAGTTTGAACTTTGACTCTAACAAATCCATGTTATCTGACTGAAAATTGTTGATGCTGGGTTAAAAGTAAAACTCAATGAGACAAACAAAAATGTTTTAGGTTCTTCTATTCTTCTCAAATTATATTGCCATCTTCCTTTATTCTACACAATGCTGAAAATAGAACAGACTGTTATGGTTTTTAGACTAGCAAGGTTTCACAAAACTAGTCCTGATCTTAGCACTGGCAAAGTAGTATGACTAAGGATTTGTTCTTCCCTACTTTATTGTCTTAGGCCAACATGAAAATTGTATCTGCTAAGGACCAGTTCTAGATTAAAAAGATAAGTCAACAGCAGGCTACAGTAGAAAAGAAGTGGAGACAAGACCAAAACCCCAAAAACATGGAATAAAATTGGGATTTTATGATATTGAAATGTTATGGGTTATATTGATATAAAAAGCTTTGTAGTGGAAATAGGCTGAATACAGATGTTAAAAGAGCATTAATGATTTTAAGAAGTGCCCATATTAGACAGAAACTATTTCAAACATGACTGAAAATCAAAACAATATCTGGATTCAAGAACCAGCGACCTTGGAAGAACCCAAGAAGAATGACAGCTTGTCTTCCTTCTGAAACTTTTTACTTCTTTGGTCCTAATAATCTTTTTTCTCCCTCAATGAAATAGACTTCTTGACTGATTCTCTAGAGAAAAAAACCCAAATAAACAAAAAAGAAAATGGATAGAATATAGCTGCTGGGAAAATATCCTGAAATTTGATAACCATTTTTTCTTCATTACAATGATAGTAAATTGCCAGTGAAACAGTCTCTGTTAGAGAGTTAGGATGAATAGTGACTTTTTTCTCACCTTGTCAAGGTGAGTGAAAGCCAGGTTCCTCAAATGAAGCATGAAGTTGCAGTTGTATATTTGCCTGTGAATTTGTCACAGAATTCTTGAGTGGGTGGCAGATATTTTATAGCTTTTTGTGTTCATCCTTTGTAAAAGTGGTATGATTAGAATGAATTGTTCTTTGAATAGCCATAACCAACAGGACAAAGAGTATTCCTGTTTTTTCAACTAACTGGAAAGGAATGACAAGCATACATGGCACTTGTGTTTAAAATTCTTTTCTCTTTCACAGTAAAAAAAGTGTACAGTGATAGAACAATAAAAATTCAGAAGCTTTAAAATGAATTCCTGAAGAGTTTTGCATTCATATATGGTACTTCAAAGCAGACTACTCCCCTGGTACAAGCTAATGTGAGTTTTAGCATTGACAAATAGCCACTCGGCATAGCAGGTAGTTTCAGCAAGTCTACAGTGAATTGTTTCGTGAGGTTCCAGTGTGAATCATAGAGTAGGAACATGTTTCTTCTCCAGTCTCTTCCCCCCTTCTCCTTCCCCACCACCCCAAAATTTATATACGACTTGTAATTTGAGAATTGAGCTGCCCTTTAAACCTTGAAGCAAATTGTTTAAAAGTCCTTAAAAGCAAAAATTGTAGATCAAATGATTACTTTTAATTTGTGTTACATAATGGAAGTCTACCACTAAATTAAAAATCTTTAAATGGAAAATGAAAAAGGCCTTTGATGGTTATTATATGATGAAGAAGAATAACTAGCAGTTAACAGAACTACTGTACGATTTTCTTTTTCTGTTTGCTTTGCTGTAATTCTCTTCATATTGCACTATTTTAATTACTTTAGGATAGTTGTCTGATATTTATCCAGGACTTTTCATCCTGATAAATCCCCAGACACTTATTAAAAAAAAAAAAAAAAAAAAAAAAATTTCTGAATATCCAGAATGGTACCACTAGATTTAGTAGTGGTGTTAATACATCTTAAGGCAGGGAATGAAGAATGCATAGCTAATTTAATTGTAACTTCAGCTTGCAGTAAACAGATTTAGTATTGAATATGTCAATAAAATATGCTTGAAATGACTGGGTCAAAGAAGAAATTGCTGGAATTAAACTCCCCTTTTATGGAAAACTTAGGCCTAAAGCTAAGCAGTAGCTTTGGAATTGTTAACTGATTTGCATCACCAGAGGCTATTGCAGCAAGGAACCCCTAGACTTGTGATGTAATTCATCTGTTCTCTTCTTCAGTGCTGTAGCAGAACTGTGACTTCACTTGGGAAAGTAAAGTAGCTGGAGAGAGTCCAGCTGCAAGCAATTATAATGATCAACCATCTAAAAGTATGCCTTTAGGGAAAGATTGAGCAAGCTAGGGTTGTTTAGTCTGAAGACAACTGCACTGAGAGGGGTTATGTTAATCTCTTCCAATACAGAAAGGATTATTCAGGAAAGGAACAAACTGTTAGGCATAGTTAATTTGGCTGTTAGGAGAAGTAGTGAATTTGAATTACAGGGAGAGATATCTAATGCAGACATTCTGGAAGATTCTAAGGATGAGGATAATTAAGTAGTGGGCTGCCCTGGGTGTCTGGAAAACCTCCAGCACTGTGGGCTGGTTGGAGCAGGTGAACTGTAAATACTGATTTTGCATAAGTGATTAAGAGGTGGGGCTATAATTTCTAAAGTTGTCTGGCTCTCATTTGTTTGCTGGGTTTGATCTGCTAATAGTGGCCTCCGAGGCAATGTCCTGTATCCCTTGAGCAAATTCTGGGGGCCATACAAGCAGCTGGACTCCTACAATTAGTTTTTTTGGTGAATACAAGACTGTCTATGTCTTAGCAAGAGCTCTAGAAGAAAGCCATGAAAGATTTACTGAGTTATAAACCAGGTTACTTAGGATCTTTTGCTTCAAGTTGTACATCACTTTACTGGGTAAGGACAACTTCTCTACCAATTTTCCATTCACATATAAGACTCCAATTTGGACTTTTTTTTTACAGGCTAGATACTTAATATATTCCAAACTGATTTAAGCTCCCTTATGTGGAAAACAATTTATTATTGTAGAAGTGGTGATTTCTTTTACTTAGACCTTTCTCTAACACTTAGAGTAGCATTTTTCCAGTAGACAAAAACAATTTACCATACAATATTTAAAATGTGTCTTTGAATATGCAAGACATAGGAAAAGTAGGATCATTACCATTTCTTGTTTACTTTATTCTTGTAAATATTTTTTTTTCCTTAATAGGTATTCTGTAAAATTGCAAAAAACAGCCGAAAGAATTTAGCTGG
The DNA here is from genome assembly GCA_013396955.1 of Regulus satrapa. NCBI lineage: Eukaryota > Metazoa > Chordata > Aves > Passeriformes > Regulidae > Regulus > Regulus satrapa. The sequence goes on from VWZN01008694.1 coordinate 61,347, forward strand.
CAAGAGAGTACATTGACATTTTTCTACTTTCCTATTTATTCAGCCTAGTTATGATATTTTGATTTGTTCTCAAAGTATTTACTGGTTGAAATCTGCTTTTGCATTACAGAAGACAGCTAAACGGATCTCAAGAGACTTTCTAGCCCTTGGATAAAGTTAACATCTTCTACACTTATATTGTTTTAAGGGCAAAGATTTTGGAGCTTCTGAAAGCATTGTCTTTCATTTTTTAGCTACTCTTATCTCTCTGAAGTGTCTTATAAATACCTAACTTCTTATTGCTATAATTTGACTATAGCTTATTTTATTCAGTGTACATTGCGCACTTCCTCATCCTTTTCATGTATTTGAAGAATGTTGTTTTACCTCCTAGGATATATTATTTCTTCAGGCTATACAACGGGAATTTGTTCAATTTAGTCACACAGATCATGTTTTCTAGACGTGCTTCTGATCTTTGCAGATTTCCTCTGGACTCCCCATTTGATTCTCCTTCAAAAGGAAACACAATGACCTAACCTTCAGAAAGTGTTCTGCTGCAGTCTCACTAGTGCAGAGCACAGGAGAAACATCATTTCATCTAGAAGACTGTTGTATCTATCTGCATTTATCTGGTGTTTGCCCCTTCTGCAGCAGTACTACATTGGTTCAATATATCACAATCTACTAGAGTCCTGAGACCTCTTTTTCTTCTGAAGAGCTGCTTCCTCCATCCTTCCTGACCCATAATGTACTCCTAGTTGTCCCTGTTAAACTGTATGTTTCATTTTTTCAGACTCTGCAGTATTATTTGACATAAGTATTTTAACCTTCAGCATAGCTTCAGTCTTTTCTGGTGTTGTGTTACTGCCCAAACCACGTACTCTTTTTAATGAACCGGACAAAATGAGTGGTTATTGCAAATATTGAATAGCAGACTAACAATAGACCTTTCTAGACCACACCCAGTGCAATCCCTCCCCTTCTGATAGTAAATCAACTAAAAATTTTATCTTTCCTCAGCTTTCTGATATGGTTTGCACCTAGTCCTAAGGGGCTAAATCTGTTTCACTAGGTTGCTTATGACTGAGAGTGTAATTTGAGATGTTGTCAAAAATCTTTCTAATGTTAAGATAAATGGCACCTGGCTGCTTCTCTCTCATCCACATTGACTGTTACTCTCTCACTGAAGAAAATGTGACAGCTCATTGACGACAGATCCCTTTCGGCTGTTACTTGTCTTGTTTGTTTTCTCTATGTTTTTGAAATGTGTTTGTTTATTTCTTTCAGGATTTTTCTTGGAATCCAAGTCAAAATGAATGATTGATAATTCCTTGGCTTCTTCATTCCCTCCCTTTTCAGCATGTAAGCAGTAGGTTTCCCATTTGCAAATTCACCATACTTCCCAAAAAAGTCTCAAGAGCTTTCTATCTACTCAGTTCTGTAAGCATTATAAAATAAATCCCAATATTTTCAGTCCATATGAAACCCTTTCACTTTCTCTTACTTGGAAATTCTCCACTTTTATTTCTTCAGTAAGAAGTATTTTTGGGTTTGGTTTGTTTTTTTTTTCCCCGCGACTAAACAGTTGTGTGGCATTTTCTCTAGCTTAAACTTCTTCATCATGCTTGTTATTCCTGCCAGATCACTAGGTCTGTCTGCAGAATTTTAAATTTAATTATTGACTCTTCATCCTAAGCAGCAGCACAAACTTGGCAGTGAAAGCTCTTCCCCTGCTGCTGGAAATCTCAGTATAATATAAAATAGTCTGTTTCTGCTTGTTCTGAGTTAGTTCAGACTTACACACTTTTTGTGCATTTGGTTTTGCTACCTGTCTGGAACTGTGTTTAAAGGGCTAGTGTGATTTCTTTTGTTTATGTAGTGCTGAAAATTCAAAATCCTTAGCATGAAAAGATTTGACTCTTCATGAAGACCTGGAAAATAAGATCTGTGCCATTAAAGTGGGAGACCATCCTAACCATCCCAGTAGTGTCCTGGTGTTAAGAGTTTGATGTGTTTCAGGGTGTAATGCACTACATCTTTTCTTTTCTAAAAATAGGTTGGACAAATGTGTCAGGAGCAATTTAGGTATTGTGCCTCTTTCTTTTGAGACAAGTAAATAAATGTGATCCCTGTATTTCACCTGAGTTTTCTGTTCCTTTGTCAGAGTCAATGAAGGTTTCTGTGGTGAGGGCAACATTTCCCAAAATTTCAAGTGCTTCACTTTGCTGAAACATTTTTTAGAAGCTAACATGCACAGGATATTTCAGCTCTGTTTTATGTTAGTCTTTGAGAGGTCACTGATGAAGCCAGTGCCTTTGTGCTGAATGTCTTAGTGTTGCTTATGCCTGGATGGAAAGCTCAGTAAACAGATGTAAAATGGCCCTGATTTCTTCACTCAGTTACCTGGTTAAAAATCCTTTTTTGGCAAAATTTCCTCAAAAAAACCCTGTTAGATGGTATGAGATGGCTGCTGACTTTGCTGATGCTGATCTTTGTTGTCTATTAGTTTTAGGATGGTCTGTTCTGTATTCTGCCAATACTCTCCTCTCTATCTTACACTTTGACTGTGAATTCTTTGGGGTTGAGACCATAATTTTTTTTCTTTTAGATTTGTATAGCCCTTAGTGCAATTGACTTCTTGGTCTGTGAGCAGTGGGAGAATAAAAATAATATATTATCTGTGTGTTGGCATTAATTTGTAGGAAGGGTTGTGCAGGATGGAATTTAGAAGCATTCATTTTTCAGTTTCATGCATGCAGTGCCTTTTGCTCTTTCAGTCAAGAAAGACAAAATAGATTCAACCATTTAAAAATAGTGTGGGA
>VWZN01008694.1:64312-108235 GCA_013396955.1 Regulus satrapa
TAAGTTGTTAGCATAACGGTACTAAATTTACTGGGCTGAACTAAATCAGTTGAAAGTCTAGCCCAGTACATTTGTTTCACAGCCCATCATGAAAGAGTTTGAGGACAACAGCTCTTGTTTTGATAAACTAACCTTTAACCAATACAATAATTAAAAAACATGCCATGGTGAGTATTTTTCATGAAACAATGGGATTTATGAAATTATATCAACTTAAAGTTAAAAGAAAAAGAATCTATATTAAATTCCTTTTCATTCTAATGGTAACTGTGCTGAATTCCTTGTGTTCCTTTTGTCTACGCTGAGCTGTGAAGAGGGGAAGAATCTGGGAACCAATGGGGTTGAAAAGCACCTGACACAGATTGGTGGGAAATATAGTAGCTATGGAGCCAGGGGATTGGGACAATTCAGCTCCAGTTTAGGTAGCTAAGTAACTTAGGTAGCTAAAAGAACTGGACTTAGGAGGGATCATGTTTGTTATGGTTATTAAAACTTTAACCAAGAAATGCAGCTAAGCTATTAAACTAGTAATGGACCTTGGGCAGGACCGAGGAGATTCTCCAGGCACAAAGAAAGTGATGTTAAAAAACTCTTTACCAGAACTATGTTCCTTTTCTTTTCTTAAAGCATTGAATTTTCCAAGGTATCCTTGTAGGATATTTCTGCATAATCAACTACAGGAAGAAAAACTTCAAGCATTATGGCTCACATGGCCTTAGTACTAGAGCTGATCAAAACCAACTAATTGACAAAAGCGTGTGATGGTGGAAGATTTCCTTTCAAAAGCCCATTTATTTCAAAATCAAAATCTGACAAGTTTTTGAGGAATTTAGTTTGTTTGTTTTTAATTTGAGTATTTGTGAATGTAGAATCAGAGAATCATCTAAGTGGGAAAAGACCTCTGAGATCATGAAGTCCAACCTATGACATAACACTATCTTGTCAACTAGACTATTAGTGCCACAGCCAGTCTTTTCTTAAACACCTGTTCAATTATATATGCAAAATTATGGCACAGTCTTCTTTTGGTAGCACCTAATGACTAAAATCCCTTTGCATACATCATGAGTTTTATTTATAATTACTCAAAAAATTCTCTTCAAGTGCATGTCAGGGACACATAAGGGCAGCAAGAACCTCTAGGTAAGGATATGTGATAGAGATTGTCTGTGTGAAAGTGGTCTGCATAAAGAATACCTTTGGAAACCTGATTTTCAGTCTGGTATATTGGTACTAATTATATGTTTTTAATGTATAGAAAGTAGACCACTGAAAGAGCTTTCAAAAATCTGAACTCTGCCAATGTCATCTAGAATAGGATATTTCTGCGGTGATGTGTTTTGGTTTGTTTGGATTCTTTGGTTTGGTTTTTATCTCTTTTGTAAATAAAGAGGCTATCTTCAAAAGCAAGAAAATTAAATTAAATGCTTGAAAATTAATTGAGGTTCACACTTTCAGTAAAGGAAAAAAATAAATTGCATACATTGAATGGAAGTGCCTACTAATTTTCTGTAAAATTCCATTTGGTGGTTACACAGTGCAGTAACAGCAGCTGTTTACTTGATGACCTGCTAATCATTGTACTTTGTGCTGTCTACTCCCCAAGGCATTTGAGAATAAAATTATGTTTCCCAAGTATTCCATCCACATTAATGTTTCTTGTTTGGCAAATTGAAGAAGGTATGACATTGCAGCTCCTCCTACCTTTGTACCAAGTATGTGCTAGGACCAGCAATTCTGAAAGAATCAGAAGAAACCAAATCATGGGAGGAGAAAAGTAAACAAAACAAAACAAAAAAACCCCACAAAAACAAACACACACATAAAAAAAAGCCAAAACCAACTAAAAAGAAAAAAGTAAGATTGATCCAAAACTATATAAAGGCTTGCATTTTAAGACTGTATAGCACTAATAAACACTCTCTGTGTATTGTGATACCATGGTATGATTATTCCCTTATTCCCTGTTTAAGGTTAACACAGTGTGTTTCTCTATGTAAGTATTCAGCAGTCATGAATTATATTACTTAATTAATAGGGTTGGTTTCTTTGAGGTAAAATTACAGTATCAGCCCACTAAATAACATTTTTGCATTAATAAAGCAAGGCAAGTTTTTAAACTTTCCTATTTATGAACATAAGAATTTTTATGTTTTTATAGCATTCTTTTCAATCTGTACCTTAGAGCATCCTCTCCTATAATTATTTCTGTCTATCTGAGAAGGACTTGTTAATATGTTCAGAACAATAAAAATGCATTGTTTTTAATTTAGTAATTGCAGAGATGGGTGATATTGCAGTTCTGAAAACGAGTTGACAGAAGAAAGATTATGACATGCTGAGAAAGCACAAACTTGTGATGATTTTTTTGTATTGAGTCTTTGAAAAAATATATTTCTCAGTTTTACAAGTAAAAGGTTTTTTTAGTAAATTTTTCTAAACCATAAGTAATAGTTGGGGAAAAATCCTTCTAAATCTGAGAGATGAATATCAGTTATATCCCCACTTGAACTTTTTACCAACATTTTCAATTAAAATGTCTCCACTCCTGTCTGCATGACAGCTTCTCTCCAGTGGATTTAAGAATTGAGATTCAAGAAGGTTAAATAATTGAGGTCATGGACTCAGACTGTATCAGAGTCATATAGGCTGTGTCTTGGCTTAGAGACCAAAGCTGCNGTAAACATTCAAATTAAAATTTATTAAATTGAACTGTTTTTTGTTTAAGAAAGATGTGAGAGGGGTAAGTGGTTTGCCTAGGAGTAAATTTGGGCAGGTGGATTTACAGTTAGGAGATCACCTTCCATCTGGATTCTTAAAACAAACTCGTCCTCCTGATCTTAAAGAAAAAGAGAAAAAAATATTTGTCATGTAATATTTCAGACTGATCCTTTAATACTCATCAAACTTCTCAGACTACTTCTCAAACTGATACTAGATTGCATTCGTTTTCAACCAGTACAGGGTAAAACCAAAGGTATAATTCCATGTTCTTTGCAGAACTCTTGGAATATCTCTGCCTGAAATTCCAGAAAAAGGCATCTCAGTTGTTAGGAAAAACATCTGTATAAGGTGAATTATGTAAATAATTTTCAGCAATTATGGCAAATTTTGTAATGATAGTGATTTTATACTGGTATGAGAATTGGGAGTAATTCTCAGTTTTGTTTTATTTTATTTGAATATAAATTGTATTTTTTGTCATTGACTTATTTCCTTTCTGAAAAAGCCTGCTTAAATATTTTTAAATTTAGTCTGTAGGAATGTCCAGCTTTTCTCTAGTAGGATAGGTCTGTATGGCAGACAGAATGCAATGATCCTATTTAGACTAATAATTAATTCCTTCAGTTGAACAAGTTTCAATTTAATTTTGGATTTTAATGGTTCAGATGACTTGATTAGAGAAGGTATATTTAAGATACTAACTTTTCCTGTGAGAATAGATCTATAAGTCAATTAAAAAACCTCAATACTGGATGAAATTTCCTTAATTCACTCACTTGCTATGCTCCTATGATGGACCTTTTTGTCAGAAGATAAATACTTCCAGGAACTTGAGACAAAAATAAGAAAAAAATCCTAGTGATAGTTGGAGGTGATACTTCAGTTCTTTGGTATTATAGCTAAGAATCAGGCTAAGAAGTCCTTTGAATTTATATGTAAGACTCTGCTGCTTCTGAAAGTCTTGGCTACAAAATAAGATGTCTTTCTGCTCCCACAACTCTTACAGTTACTGCTTACATTACTCTATCCAGAACTCACATAATCCAGTTTGTTACAATAGGACAATAAAACAATTCATTTTTCATTTTTTAAATTTATATCTGCTCTAAGGTTTGAAAGAAAAATGAAAATTCTTGCAAGTTATAATATAGCATGATCAGAATCCTTTAAATATTACCCAAGTGATGGACTCTGAAAAAACCTCTGAAGGTTGTCCAGATGTCTTTAAATTGTTCATGGGTTGCTGAATTAAGTAAGTGATAAGTTTCTCCACGATAATTAGGAATGGAAAATGGTGGGTTTGTACATAAATACTTAATGTGTAATTCAGAAATTATATTTGACCTATTAGTAGCATTTTTCATCAGTCTCCTCAGCTGTATCATGTCAGTCTTGTATTCTTTTAGCTAAGTTCTCACATCATTAATTTTTAGCTCTATTGTTAGATATTAGAGGAATTGTCTTCTTAATGTTCATGAAGGACAGAGGTGTTTATTTGGTTTTGATATTAAATAGCATTTTGTCTGTATTTTATTGGTTTAGTGAACTGTTAATCTTAATGCTGCACAATAAAGCAAATTGCAGCCTCATCAGGCAGATATCTCATGTAGAGACAATTTTTATGTCCATTGAAATAGCAGTGAAGCCATTCTCTTTTTGTATCATGTAACATTTCATAGAAAATGAATATACATCTTACAGACATGCTGTCAAAGTGTTTCTGATGTTTTCACTCTGGTAAGTATTGGAATATGGGAAATGGAACTGCATCTTAGGGAAATGTGAGGTATTTCATGATAGCACATTAACCTATAAGACACCAAATTCAGAGAAGGTACTCAAATAAAATTGAGTTATGTTTAAACCATTACTAATAATAGATACAGAGCTAGGCTATCCCAGTCCAGCTGAGCTAGATGACGTCAGATACATTTAGCAATTAATTGTCTTTTAATATACTGTAGTGAACCGGATCTAGAAGACGTCACATGAAAATTTGCTGACAAAATAAGTCTTCCAGAAGCCTTGTTTATCCAAGGCTACTTAACAGTCTGAGGCCTGCTCAGCCTTGGTAGGGTCTGAGCAATATAAAGAATGCTCCAGACCCAGACTTTTAATCAGTAAGAGCTGAAGAGATACAGAACTTAATTATTTTTCAATGTCAAAAAACACCTTATTTTCTGTGTTTCTTTTGTCTGACTTTGGCCTCTTTGACAGTTTCTTTTCCCCATGAGAAACTTCTTTAGAAATGTGTTCCTAAAGTTATGATCCTCTGAAGTTAGTTTTGTAACATTTTAACTTCTGGAGCACTTTAGGGCAAGTTTTCCAAAGTATTTATATTATGAAAACTGCAGATGGAAGCATAGTGGGATTTTCAAAAGCAGTTAAACAGGGAAGGCACTTAACTCTCATTTAAATTAATTAGCTATATTGAGCAAGTTCCCCTTGGCACTTTTGAAAGTTCCACTGCTAAGTGTTTATGTCTACATAAAAAATTATGATTTTCAGAAGAGGATGAGCATCCAGCAACTCCCTTTAAAGCTTGACTATTAAAGGTTTTCAGTAGTTCTGGAAATTATAATTGTCCCTTGTTCTGTGTTCCCAAATGATCCTCCTATGTTTTGTAGTTTCTTGACAGTTCCTGCTGTCATTTATTGTATAAAGGTAATCTCAGAGAAGAAGTAGGATCAATAGTACTAGCTCATAAAGAGAGAAAAGTAATGACATGTGTGAATCTTCGGCACAAGTTCAAGAAACTGGAATCTTTGATACACACAATCAGTGAAAAAACTGATAGAGATTTAAGACTATTGTAATTATGTTTTGTACTGCGTTTACTTTTATATTACGCAAAATAATAGCTCAAAAATACACTGCAAAAGGCAAAGACTGCTGCAGGTTGTGGACAGCTGGGAGTGAACCAGATGACCACAATTAGCGTGGCTTTTCAGTTATTAAGGTCTGCATGTACAGAAACCCTTAACAGACCTGTTCATGTGTCATAAAAGCACAGTGCTCACTCGGAGGTATAGCTTCCCCTGCCCTATCCTCTGCCTCTACTACAGCATTGTCTAAGCAGCAGTCTTGAGGATACACATACATCAGCATTTTGGTTTCAACCAAGAGCTGGCTTGTGAAAAGAATCTGCTAATAATTCCCACTCAGCACCCTCGCTCATTGGGGAGTGGGTCTTGGGCCAAGTGCACTGGGGTGCTTTTGGCTGAAGTGAAAACAGAATGTGCTTTTCAGGACAGTCAATCTTCATTAATGATTACCACTGTTCATTGCACTGAACCCTTGGGTCCAAATTAGGTCAAATAACCTTATTCTGTAGACTTTAATTTCAAATACAGACCAATGTGAACATTAAGTCCTCAGAATTAAGAACTTTACTCTGCTATTATTTCTTAATGTGGCACGTTGCTTATTAATGTAGCTATAAATTGAGTTGTCAGAGTGTTGTGTTCATGGGAGAATCCTATCTTTCCACAAACTTCCAGAGTTATCATCTTACAGTGCCAGAACTTTCTCAGATATACAAGTATTTTGAAATTGAATTATTTCAATTTCAAAAACTAGCCAGTGTTTATTGGGACTAAATTTCCTCTTTCTTCTTAAATAGAAAATGAAATACAAAGCTAATGAGCATGAACTCATAACATCTTTTGTAAACCTTTTCGATAAATCTAGGTCACGCTAAATGTGGGGGAGGTGGGTTTGTTTGTTTGTTTGTTTGTTTGTTTGTTTTGCCTAGAAAGTTAAACCAGAAAATCCAGATTTTAAAACATAGGATTTATACATTGTAAAAGCCACTGTCCCAGTCATTCATTCTGGTTATTTTCTACATTGATTTAGAACTTTTTATGCTTTAAGATTCTCTTTGTGTTTGATGGTTTTTATTGCTAACTAGTCGATAGTGCTTATATTCATAATTAATTTATTAGGGAAGAAAATCTTTATCCAGTGAATTTTTCAACATCCATAACTTTATACAGCTTTATAGGCTGGAAATTACCTCTTTTTCAGTTTGTGTCAGATGTATCAGAGTGCAAAACATGTGTGAATCCTTACCAGCTAGCTTCAGAAGAAGGAAGTGTAACCTGAGTGCAAACCACAAAGAGATTAGAGATTTTAGGCGTGGTTTTAGTCAATTAAAATACTGTCAAGATAAAATAGCTATAAAATTAAAGGATTTGTAACTTTTTTTTTTTATTTTTAGTAAGGTAGAAGCTCTAAAAGACAAAAGGGAATTCTCTGTACTTATCTAAGCCATCTTACAATACAGTAAATGTGACCTTAGGATGCTTAATGCCAGATAACCACTGTAGCCTCATGGTATTAGATACTGATCTGGCATAAACTCACCTTACTAATTCAAATGTGTTTAAAAATTGGACACGTAAACTTTATCCTGTCAGGTTTTCTGCCGGATGAGATATTGCCTGTCCGTGCCATTCTAAGTTTATCCTGGATAAGGTGTTGTCTGCTCTCCAGGTGATTCTGTATTGAGTGCTATAATCTAGCCAGTGTTTGGTACTGTCATTTACTGAGTCATCCCAAACTTATCCATAGGTCCGGATTAATGACCACGGCCTACTGTTGCCACCATTATTGCAGTATGTGACTAAATCACAAATTTTGTATTTATTCTCCTAGCAACAATGTGAAGGCAGATTGTCTTTACTATCGTGCTGATTTCATCATAGCATGTTTTTTCTCACATCTAGTAGATGAAACAATGAGCTGTTTTGTGGGCTTCTAGTATTTCAGTGATTAAAAGCAGGAGATTGTAATAGAAGTGAAGTTTTTCTTAGTGTATCAAGTGCTCTACTGGAACTCTGTCAAAGCTCTTTCATACCAAACTGGGTTTTTCTTGTGCTTTTTAAGAAGGTAATTGCTTAAATGATTTTCTTTTCCATAGTCACCAAATAATATATTTTGTATAGTCATCACAATCCTTGATGTAAAATCTGTTTGACTTCTGAGGATTCAAGATCCCCTCCCACTGAAATCCTCAAGTGAATCTGAAGGTTCACGGAGATGTTTTATTAACAACCCTTGCTTCCTTGTTACTCTGTGGTCCCTTGGAGTGGAGAACAACAACTAAGTCCTGCACAGAGGAGAGAAGGAGTCTGGTTGCTAGTGCTGCTTTATTCACCCTGCACGGTGCTGTAACTGGTGCTCTAGCTCTCTGGGGAAGGCAGCTAAAGCCAGCAATGCTATATTGTGATTCCCTCTCAAGTCTGTTGAAAAATTGCTGAAAAAATAAACTTTAAAAGCCAAAATTACTCCTTTTTATAAGCTGTCCTCATTCTGTCCTCCTCCAGAAGGAGCTGAAAGCATTCCTGAGCCTGAAGTTTTGTTACTACTGTTTCACTTAGGAATAAAACCTCCAAGTGAAACAAAAGTGCTAAGTACTTAATAGGCAAGAACAAGGAAAGTGCTTTGTCTTTGAGTGCTCACCACCTCACAGAGGAATGAAAGGTGAGGCCTGGAGCAACAAGGAGAGTGGTTCTGGTGCCCACAAGAGGCTCTGCTCTACCCACAGCTCTGGTTCACTCAGTCACCTCTGCAGAGCAGGGCTTTAATAAGGGTGGGCTAAGGACAGCTGGCACCAAACTGAGTGATAATTTTAAGTAGGAAATCCCTTAAATCCAAGAGTTCCCTATTCAGATTTTATTTGCTGGGCATGTAGGAAGAATACATAAGTGGATGGAAAAAAGTATATTTTGCTGATGTGCTGCTGTGGAGAAAAGTAGGATTTCTGGAACAAGATTGCATTGTTCTCTACTACAAAAGGATTCCTGGACTTATTATATCAGGAGAACTAAAGCACTAGTCATGACATCTTTTTCAATTATTGTTTGGAAAGCAGCATATACTTATTTTAGTCTTCCAGAAATGTAAACAAAGCAATTTGAGTGTTTAAAGACTTCAAAGGTAGAAAAGTATAAAATATCCACATTTGTGGAAGAGGTGGCATCACAGACTTTTCTTTTCTGGCACTCTTTGTTTTGCCAGTGGTGATGCATGGAGATTTTAATCTATTTCTTTACTGTACCAGAAATTTCTTTGAAGCTCACTCTGAAAATAGACTTATTTTGTAATTAAATGCTTGAGATCTACTGATAATTATATTTGTATGTGATTAACTTTTTACAGCACTGCGTATGGGGCTTTTTGCTTTTAAACTAGCCTGGAGTCAATAAATATCTTTACAGATGTCAATTTGGTCAGCAGTAAAGAGGTAAATAGAAACTAATGACATTCATCAAGCCTGTGGCATGAATGATTTATTGGACACAATCATTTAACACTTTTTTAAAGTCAGTGCAAGGGAAAGAAACAGGTTTCTTATTATAGTAAACTGTATTTGTGCTGTCAGCATGTAGTGATTTATGACAAACCTGTGGCCAGGATTAGGATATTATAAAGGAAGGAAAATAGAAGTCTCATTAATTTTTTATACCCACAGGTAGAAGACATGCAGTGGGCTAACAGAGAACGCACTCATCCAGCATCTGTCTGCAGCCTGCCCTGTAAAGCTGGGGAAAGAAAGAAAACCGTGAAGGGAGTGCCCTGCTGCTGGCACTGTGAGCGCTGTGAAGGGTACCATTACCAGGTGGATGAATTCAACTGTGAACTCTGTCCCATTAATAAAAGACCAAATGCCAACCGTACGGATTGCCAGCTTATCCCGATAATCAAACTGGAGTGGCATTCTCCTTGGGCCATCGTGCCTGTCTTCATAGCTATTCTCGGTATAATCGCCACCACCTTTGTGATTGTGACATTTGTCCGGTACAATGACACACCGATCGTCAGGGCCTCTGGGCGGGAGCTCAGTTATGTGCTCCTGACTGGGATTTTTCTCTGTTATTCCATTACTTTTTTAATGATTGCAGCTCCTGATACAGTGGTCTGCTCATTTCGAAGGATCTTTTTAGGACTCGGCATGTGTTTCAGCTATGCTGCATTGCTTACCAAAACAAACAGGATTCACAGAATATTTGAACAAGGTAAAAAATCTGTCACAGCTCCCAAATTTATTAGTCCAGCCTCTCAGCTGGTGATCACTTTCAGCCTCATATCCTTGCAGCTTATTGGAGTCTTCATCTGGTTTGCTATCGATCCACCACATACCATTGTAGACTATGGAGAGCAGAGGACACTTGAACCAGAAAACGCCAGAGGAGTTCTCAAATGTGACATTTCAGATCTTTCTCTCATTTGTTCCCTTGGATATAGTATTCTCTTGATGGTCACATGCACTGTTTATGCTATTAAAACAAGAGGGGTTCCAGAGACCTTCAATGAAGCAAAACCCATTGGATTTACTATGTACACAACCTGCATAATTTGGTTAGCTTTTATTCCAATCTTTTTTGGTACGGCCCAATCAGCAGAGAAGGTAAGTGATGATACGTTTACATATCAAAACACTACTCTTTTTCTATTTTCATCTTTCAATAATTGCAACACTAAAACGTTTACAAATTGCAGCACTAAAACTATAACATAAAACTTACAAATGAGCAGTTCTGAATGGCAAACAAACCATCAGAATTCACCGACAAGAAAGAATTTGTTTCAAAAGGTAGGTTTCCTATACATTAGCACAAGAAACTGATTGCTGCTGTTGTGTGAGTGGCATAAAAACGTTGACAATTTCTCAATATAACCTTAAATGACTGTTTCTTCTAACGTTTGTTATTGCCCTTCAGTGATGCTGTGTCCTGTTATATGAAGCACTATCAATCTTTGTTATCATCCACAGATCTGATAGAACTGGTTGCATTCCACAAGTCTAAGAAGATCAACTTACATTTGTCAAAAATAATGAAGAAAAATGCTGGGGCAGAATGAAAAGAATTACTTTTGTCTCTGGTTGACACACAAAACTTTAAAAAAATAAATTAAAAGAACCAAAATAGAATAGGAGGAAATGAATGGTGATTGAAGTGTGTGTAAATTCATATAAGGCATAATTCACTGATTATTATAATCATTGCAAAAACAAAACACTTTCTTGATACTTTAAGAAGAAATGAAATGATTCATACTTGTATGCAAAACATGTCAGACATGTAACTCTCCTCTCAGTTTTTTGGGAAGGCAGAGGTAAATGTCGACTGCGTGAGTATTTATTGAGGTGTCAGTGGTGAAAACGACAAGTTAAGGCAGGGAAAAGCAATAATACTAGTATCAGTCTTCAAAACTGAAGATATTTAATATATGGAAAATCTCAAAACTACCAAATAAAAGGCAACAGTCTTTCACATAAATTCTTGTCTTTCCTTCCAGCAGGTGTTTTGTATAATATTTTCAAATATTCATTTTAATTTATTTGGAAAAGTCAGCATGTGTTCACTTATAATTGTGCAGAGGTTTGACATGTCTCTAGTTTACAGGGCATCCTTGTCTGTGGAATTAAAGAACAGTTCTGTATACCTTGTTGAAATGCTTTTTAATTCAACCAGAAGAATTTTATGGGGCACAGAGTGTGGCAGCAAAAAACATTTTCCTCACTAAAAATGGAAGCAGGTTTACTGAATTGGATCAGGCTTATTTTCATGGCTTTTTGGATTAAGTCAGGGAAGTGAGTACCAAGGTAATGGCTTATCACAGAGCAAATTTTAAAATACCATTTCACATAGGAAAGCATGTTTAGGTAAATTGTTTTTAAATTCTAACTTTTTTGTATTTGTAGGCCTAAGTCACAAAAATTCATTGTTTCATAAATATGTGGTATTTTTAGCAGCTTGGTCCAATCAGGTTTATGGCAAGTACTTGAATCAAAAGAATTGATTTTTGAAATAGAAAATATTTCTTGGCTGGAAGCCATGCAGTGACTTCAATTTACATGATCCGTTCACCTTGGCTTGTAATAAAGGATGATTTGGTTTCAACCTTTAAAGACAAGATTAATGAACGCCTCTTTTGCATTTCTTTTTTGAAACCCAAGACTGAACACACAAATTATGCTAAATCACACATCTTCTAACAATAAATTTCACTTGTTAATTGCCATTTTTTATTTCTAAATTATTTGTTTTTCTTTCCTCTTCTTCATGGAAGGAAAAAATGCTAATACACTAGCTCTGTAATTCAAATAATTCTTTTCAAAGTGCTTCTTCTTTTTGCTGCAAATAAAAACATGCTTCCACACAGAGTCTCACAGATGTCTTCATAACAGTTTACATATTCCATACAATTGAAATACTTCTCTAAATGGGATAAAATGCCATATCTTACTGCACAAATATGTGTGGTTTATAAACATAGTTTCTCAGTTAATGCATAACACCATAAGAAGCATTTAAAAAACAAGCTAATGTATTCTAGACTATTTTGTTTGACATGTATTATGAACTTTTTTGAGGATGAAACAAGTGAAAAACTTATACAGACTTTTTGCTGCTTATTCACATTGCAGTTATTTTAGAATCCTGAAATTATTTTTTATATGACTTGAGCTTAGTCAGAGAGAAGAGAGCAATAAAAGCTGGGGATTTTAAAGTGCTATTTTAAAGCAGTTTTTCTCTTTTGAAATGTTGACAGTAATAAACTTATTGTGCCATTCTAACTTTAGATACACTTATGTTTGAATGACAAGGAGTTAAAACTTTTCCAAAATGTTTTGAGGAATTTCAGTTTTCCTAGACCCTAGCAGAGCTTAGAATAATAGCAGAAGTTACTAAGCATTTGTTGAAAAAAGGGTTATACTTACGTATTCAGTTAACACTAATTAAATAACAAACCTACTGAACAGGTTTTATTTCACTGTAAATACCACTGATAAACAAAGAAAGAAAAGAAATCTTCAGTGCTGAAAACCTCAGCCTAGAAAAGTTACCACTTACATTTAGTGGCCTTGGGGATCAATTCCCAAAAGTAAAGGTTTCCTAAGAGATTCTGGATAAAGTCTAGAGGAGTGTAAACCCGTAGAGCCAGCACGAGTCCATAAATGGAGTGTTGGCTTCAATCAAACTTCAGATATGCATGATGAGAGTAATTTAAATAAGCATAAGTACTTATCTGCAGACAGACTAGGAATCTGGATGAAATGTTCTTTCTGTGAAGCACAGAATGGGGAAACTGCTCTCTTTTTTCTGCGCTTATGAAGAATCTTGGGTCTCAGGCTGGTGAATGCAGCTGAGTTAAATGCCTGAATTTGCATGCAGTGAGATATCTGTAAGAAGAAACGTAGTAAAAGCTAAGGTAACTTGAAAAGATGCAATGGGAATATGTTGATTTATAGTCTTGACATTTGTAACATTTCTAACAGTTGACTATAACAAATGGTGTTTCTTTTAATTTGCATTATCTCAGTTTACATGTAAGTTTTAAACTAATATAAAATTGAGAAAACTACTGTATAATATTGAAAAAACGTATATAAATATATATATATGTATGAATAATTTAAAATGTTAAAGTACCAATCCAAAATAACTGACATAATCCAAGCTTGCTGGCTTGTATTGATCTCCATGTTTATTAATTTGTCCTTATTTTCAAGCAGCAGAATATAAATGTCCTATGGTATCAAACACACTATTTTGAGATTGTAATTCCTACAGAAGTCCTGCAGAGAAAATATGAACATTGAATTTAGGTCCTGTGTGATTTTTTTTTTTTGGTCCATTCATGTTCATGACTGTTTTGACAGCTCCTCCTTTATGAAAGGAACCTACTACAAAAAGTGTAATTATTCCAGTTTATGACTGAACTGAATGAAAAATGCCCCCCTAAGACATAAACCACTAATTTTCTAACATTTACATTAATTTCAGTAAGGTGCTTTAGAGGCAAAGGAGAGAAATTCTGTGAGAAAGCATTCTGTAAATACAGCTTTTCTCTGTGCCATGCACATATATATGGCAAAACACTTGCAGTACTGGAATCACCTAGGATAGAAATGTCTGAAATGTCATAATGACCAGAATGGCACTGAAAAATATATTGAATAGCTGAGTGATTAAGACAGGTGTTTGAATTTCTGTGTAAAATTAGGTTAAAATAGCAGATTGCACTTTCTGAGATGGCTGTCTGAAGTACAACCCTATTTAATAAACTGAATGTTGTAAATTTCCTTCCTTTTAGCATTTTTGACATGTGGATAAATCATGTTTATTCACAGATTATTATCACACACATCATTATTATCAGACATAATTTATTATATAAATCTGGAAATATTTTGCTTGAATGAGAAGATGAATACTTCTTCCCCATATTGTGAAGGAAGAGATGTTTCAGTTTCTTCTAAGAAAAGACCAAAAAAACACTGAATAATTTCTTCTTTCTCTTCCAACTGGAAGCAATTACAAAGTGTAATCTAACAAGGCATATAAATTTTAATGTATTTCCAATTATTCTGACAAGTCTGACCTCTCTTTTCATAGCTGCAGTCTAGAAAAATTGTAATTTTATAATGGAAATTTTCTCATAAATTATTATCCTTATGATCTTACTATTCCAGCTGTTTTCATGCTGAATTTATTGTTCAGTGGATCTTATGCTTATATCCATCTGTTTGTTAGTAGCGCTAAAAGAAGGTAGAAACAATACTAAAAGTATTTCACAATTAATTTGATTTATAAATTACTGCTGTAATTGTCAAGATAAAGAAATCCAATTCTAGTATGAGGAAGAAGTAGTTCCATCAGTGTAGTACTGTATATTCATTAGCTTAAAGAAAACAACTGCTAAGGATAGTTCAGGTAGAGACTTCTTACTTCTTCCTTATTTCTAAAAAAAATTACACAAATAATCTTTTGTGTGTGTGTGAGTGTTTACATTATGAATTCTTGACTAAATGTATTCCTAAGACTACAAGAAAGCAGCATCTTAATGATTGCTCAGACCGTGTTAATGAAGGGCACAGCACTGAGCTTGTTCTTCACTCAAAACATTCTCTTCTGGTCCTGGTCGTATTTGGAGATCCAGCTCTGCAGGTAGTCCATGCAATACACATCATAGGAAAAAGTCCAGAAAGGCAAGTTATAAATTTAGCATTTCTTTAGTTTTATGAATAATGGTTGGCTTGATTAAACTAGAATCTCTGCTGCCAACACTGTGCATAGCATGAGGATTAATCTGAGGGATATTTGAAGCAGCTTCTAATTTTCCTTAATACAGGAGCAGGAGTTAGAGGATTGCTGGAGTGATACATTCTACATGCAGCAGTTTATCATTGTTCAAAACTCCATTTCTGCTCTCCTGGTGTTTTTTTAATCAGAAACTTAGAATATGGGAGAACTTGCAAGATTATAGAAAAGCTACCAGTACTTGAATTTTTGCATGTCTAAAGTACAAGATTCATAAGAAGCAACTCAGAAAACAGGACTTGTTTAGCTTGTTTCTGCAGCTTCCTGTAGCAAGATGTTTTTACTCCCAAGGTAGCAAGTGACAGGACAAAAGAAAATTTCAAGTTGTGGCTGCGCAGGTTTAGGTTGGATGCAAGGAAAAATTTCTTCACTGAAGGGGTGGTCAAGAATTGAGCAGGGAAGTGGTGGAGTCACTGTCCTTGGAGGTGTTTAAAAGACAGATGTGGAACATAGGGACTGGTTTAGTGAACATAGATCCATGGTGGTGGACTTGGCAGTGTTAGGTCAGTGATAGGATTTGATGATGTTAAAGGTCTTTTCCAACCTAAATTACTGTATTATATGTCTCATAACAGAAAATTAGTTAAAATCACCAGATTATCTGGTAGAAACTGGAAATCATGTTAAGAATGGAGAAACTTTCATCCTTCTCATGTCATGTTTCTTCAAAAGTAAGATTTCATGAGCTAAAATATTTATATGCTTCATAATTTTCTCCAACTTTTGACCTAATCCTTGGCAGAAATTAGGACTTTGTTGTTCTACTGTAGAAGCAGAGTATTAAAAGAGATGTGAACAAGAGTGTGACCAAATCACAATTATTGCCCAGCCTTTCTCTGCCTTCTTTCTGTCTGAGAGGAAGTTCCTTGCTCCTTGTTTATCACTGAGGCAGCATTCTCCCCCTCCAGCTGGAAGATATTCAGAGCACTGCAGGCTGTGGCCATTGCTGGGTCCACCCAGCAATGAACAAATGGTTTCAGCAGCCCCCAACTCTGTTTTCCCTCCCAGCCTTCCATGAGCTGGTGTTAGAGGACAAAGGAGTAGTCACACTTCTCCTGGCTGGCAGTGTAAACTGCAAAAGGTACCTGTAGTGTACCATTTAAATACAGAGATACTCTATTCTTTCAAAAGTCGCTTCATGAGAACCCATTCTAAAAGTTATTTCTTAGGAACACAATATGATTGTATTTTTCTTTTTTAAAAGTTTATTAGCTGATAAGGCAAAACTGATGGGTTGTGTGATTTAAAATATTGTAGGCATTTTCAAAGCTTTTTTTTTTCAGTTTCAACCTTTGCTATCCATGTAAGTTTCAACTGAAATTTAGAAGCAGAGCAGTTCTGATATTTAAAGAGCATAATTTCACAAGTTTTAAACTGTTTCCACTTTCTTAAACTGAAAAATTTATGGACTGTTGACTGTAAAACCAGCCTCGCATTTTAAAAAGAAAACAACTTTGGAAAGACTTGATGAGTTTTCAGGCCAGGTACTTTTTTAGAAAATACAACTTTTTAAGATTTCTAGCCACTGTTCAGATTTTTTTTTTTTTTGTTATTCAGCATAGCATATACTGGAGTTTCAGCAAGTTTTCCTACTGAATGACTGAGTGTGCAAAATTAATGTATATGTAAATTTAAAGACTTGACTTTATTGTTTCAGGATATGCCTATTTCCTTTAGAGCGAGATGTCATTTCCCTGTTTACATTTATATTAATGAAGCTACAAGGATTTTGTGTATGTACGTTGAACACTGATTTTAATTACAGAATCACTGAAGGAACTTGGTTGGAAAGAGCCTTTAAGATTATCTAGTCCAACCTATGATAAGTAATAGGATGTATCACAAAGAGAGACAATGCCCTCTCCTCCAAGAAAAAACTGGTGTATTTTGTAAGATATATCTTTTATTTTTTTTAGCTCAGTGAGGTGCTCATGTGTGCACCTGGGGGTTGCAAATCCTTTTAATTTCTGCATTAGCTGCATGTCTGTTCCAGCATAAGTATTGAGCTGGCATACCTGGTTGCATACATTGAAAAGATGTGCACCTGCCAGATAATGGAAAACACTGGCATTTTGCTTGTCTGACATGTTTGCTTCTGGCCCCATCATGAATGATAGCTTTTCTCCCAAAGTCAGGAATGAGCTGCCAGAAAAATTAAACTTGCCCATGATCAGCTTGATACCACATCCTGGGGAATGTCAGAGAGTTGGCAACATGTAGATAAAGATGGAATTGCACTCTAAAGAATTTTTAATAGACCTTTTTGGCTACTTGCTGGCTTCTGTGGTAAGTAATTAATCCTAACTGAGAAGCAGAAACAATCTGTGAAGCACAGATAGCTAAATAAGTCATCGTCGTTTTTATTTAAGAAATGATCAATAATCACAGAAAGCAGTTAGTGGCAGACCAGAAGTGTTTCATAAAGATAATATTGAAAAAATACACCATAGCTACTGTATTTTTTTTAGGACTCAGATTCACCTCACAAAAATATTGATCTTTTGGCTCTGATTTCTTCAGTGCCAAAAATCTGGTTGTCTTCAACAAGTGCAGTGTAATATAAATCCTTCCAGCATTTAAAAACAACTTCGCTTTTTGGGCTGGTTTAATTTGCATAAAGTAAAACCAGTGATAACACAAAACCAATGGAGAACATTTTTAAGCAAATTTATCACTTCCTGAAAATGTAATGTAGACAGGAAGAGGGATTTTTTTCAGCTGAGAATGATTTGATAAGCTCACATCCTGGAAAAAAAAAAACAAAAAAAAAAAACTATGGGTAAGAGAAAGTTAATTGGAACAATTTTTAACACTTATACTCTTGTTCAGACAAATATAAAATCTTTGACTAGAACACTGCCTAGAAATTGTGTTGGAACTATTTCTGGGATGCTCTTGGGAAACTTCACTTGCTAGCTCTTGCTAAGTTGAAAGCAGTACATCAATAGCCTTTGTTGGAGCTTTAACAAGGCTTGTACCTTACTGAAAGCAAGTAAACGCAGGTATGAAAGACAGAAGAAACAAACTAATAAGGCTTTTAGCTTGGCTCTGAGTAGATATTCAGCTTCTTGTCTTATCTCCTCCCACAAGAATTCCTGTTTTGCAAAGGATTCATACCAGTATCAATATTTTGATCTTACAGATAGGATAAGATGCTGTGGACTGGTGAGCTGTCATGTATAGGCGTAGCCTAAACAGCAGTGCTTATACCAGCTCATCACGTACCACATCTTGAACCTGACTCCAGTTCCCCACCACACTGGTGGACTTGATCCCCATTAGGTGATCAGCACCTAATGAATGCCATATTACCTCGTGTTTCCTTTAGACAAATAACATTTTGAAGCACACTTATGGTGACTAAACTAAAATGTTTGCTAAGCACAGTAGGTTGATGTATGTTTCAGCCCCCTGAGACTATTCTGTTAAAGAACTGTCATAATTTGTACAGCTGGGAAGATGACATCCTATCAAAATATGAGATCCAGACAGAAAAGTCTAAGGAGATACAAGCCCAGTAAAATTTTAAACAGAATTGATAAATTCAATGAAATTCTAAAATTTCATGTAAGGGACAGCAAATTTTAAATTCATGTCTCATACAGATAGAAATACCAGGAATGAGAAATTATGGAAGTTTGGTTTCACCTTGACTAGTGGACTTTATGCTTACTCTTAAAACACAAAACTAAGTCTATTATGGGATAAATATTTTGATAGATTTTTAACACTGAATATACATATGAGTGAGTGCGTAGGTATACAAGTATTTATTTTCACATAACTATAAGCTCTTTCTTGCATGAAATGAGAATAGCTAGTATAGAAGGCCCAGCAAAAACAATAATTTTAATATATATATAAAAAAATTGTATTTTAAAAAGAAGTCCTTAATTGGTCATATAAACCTATTTTTTTAAGTTTATCTTTCAATTTATACTGAATCTTCCTGACAGGAAATGAAATGACAGTAGAGAGATTCATGTAATCTCATCCAAGAGAGTCAAAATTTGACCATAGCAGAACATATATATTTTTTTATTTAGTAATCCAAATCAAAATAGATAAATTATGAAATATCTTCTTAAGTTTAGACATTGATTTTCAGTGTGTGCATAGATTTTGAATTTTTACTTTGCTAAAATGGTGCTTCCCAGACTTGAGAGTGACTTATAATCAGTCAATTTACCAGAAACATGACCCTAGGACAACAGTCAAATGATTGTTTTCATGGTGATTACCAAGGTCATGTTCATTTGATATTGGGAAGCATATGAATGGGGTTGAAGTGGTATTATCAAGCTCAATGATAGAATGGATGACAAAATGCCTGCATAAATTTATTTTTATATGGAAAATATCCTTATTACTTCAACTGTACAGTAAGAATAACTGAACAATAAAGGGA
Source organism: Regulus satrapa (assembly GCA_013396955.1). Classification (NCBI taxonomy): domain Eukaryota; kingdom Metazoa; phylum Chordata; class Aves; order Passeriformes; family Regulidae; genus Regulus; species Regulus satrapa. The sequence continues at coordinate 83,558 of VWZN01008694.1, forward strand.
ATAAAGGCAAAGTACATGATTTTTTTTTAAACTACTGAACTCAGAGGGAATAGATTAAGAGCAGATATTCACAGATATTGTGAATGTCATTCATTCAGGTACTGCAGAACACTTCCCCATTATAAAACAGCAAGCACAGAAGGAGATTAGAAGAGAAGAGGAGAGCTGAGGAGCGACTTACAAGATAGTGTTCAATGGAAAATAAAGGAAAAGATTTTTAGCTCTGATGCTGAGGAGCACACTACATTTTGCAAATGTCTTTCTAGAAAGTTAGAAGTCATAATTGAATGAGGTATAGCAGAAGAGCTCACAGCAGGCAAAGCACCTATCTCCTAATGTAGTCATCAAAAAGACACCGGCAAACCAATGTGGCATGATGCTGAAATTGGTCCCAAAGCCCAAAACTGCTTTACAAACAGTGTCTGTAAGAGAATTGTTTGCACCATATGTTTTCCTTAAGAACTGATCTACTCAAAGGGTGCTTTAGATTATGGTACAAACTGAAGCAGCTTCCTCCAGAACACATCACCTCCTATCCTTTTGAGCCATCACACTGCATAAAATTTTATTGGTCTACAAGGATCACATACCTATATCAAGGCTTCCAGATTTCAAGTTGGAAATTTCTCTGATATTTCTCCAAACTATTTGCCTTGTCAATGAAGCTTGTAATTTCTTTGTTTCCAACCACCACCAAAGACACAACATTTATGCTTTTCAGCCTCTAATTTTTTTTCTGTTTAAATCCTCTCGTTTCCCTGCTTGCTTATTTGATAGTTTGTCCATGATATGGCAGTCATTGCAGCCAGTGCTGCTTTTCTTTCTATTTCCCAATATCTTACAGCTTTAGCATCTTATATCCAAATTCCAAGTTCTTTTCTGTGTGACTTAGGACTTAAACTCTCAATTTATCTCTGTGTCTCTTCCTCCTCTGATGGCGATGATGGCATTTACTTATTGGTGCTTGCTACTTCCACTCCTAAATTTAGATTTTTTTTTAATATGTCCTCCCCCACCCTCCTGTCTACAAATATGTAGATCATATTCGACTTGGCTTAAAATTGAGCTGGCTGTCCTGTACTTTTGTGTAGTTTTAATAAACAGCCCATGTGTGTTTGAATTCTCTTGCACACAAGGAGAAGGCATAAAAAATACATTACAGACAGTTCTGGTTTTCTACACACCCAAAACAGGGAAAGTGTTAAGTACATAATGTCCTTAAACATAGCTTTTGCAGAGAAGCTTTTAGGCACTAGGGAGGCATAAAAGGAGGAGAGAGAAATATATGGTGTGCTTCCTCCTATCTCCTAGGCAGAGATGTGACAAGCAGATCTGGTTGACTGACTTTCTTTCGGTTTTTTTTTGTTTGTTTGTTTGTTTTCTTTTTCTCTTTCCGTTTGTAGCTCTGTATGGGAGTTTGGCAGGTAGTTTGCCAGACTGGGGACTAGAGAGAAGCGATGTCAGCTGGCGCTGCTCCAGCTGCACTTGTTTTGAGAAGGTGGTTTGGAGCCAGACATTTTAAGATTTTACTGTATTCTTTTCCTCTCAAGGTCACCAGAATATACATAGAAATGTCAAAACTGCAGTTGAGCAAGCCTCTTCTGTATGACATAACTTAATTTCTACACCTCGCTGCTGAAAAACGTTATTTGAGCTTCAAAACAGTGACAGTAGGCTAAAGATCTACTCAAGAGATTCTTTTTTAATTGCAATGAAGACATTTTTAAGTGCTGTCAGTTTAATCTTATAGAGTGAACTAATGCCTTGCTGAGCACTGTTTGACTATAAGCCTAATTAGTAATTTCTGTCTCCTCTACCTGAGTGAAATAAAGGCTTCTGTAAAATTATACTAGATTTTTACCTATTGAATGAAAGGATTAAGCATGATTTTAATTGTCATCTGAATATTAACACAAGGCTTTGAGGCTCTTTGCCCATGTGTGAACACAGGAATTCCTCTAAAAGTTGTTTTGCACACATGTTGACAGAAGACTAGACTGCTGCAGTTGTAAAATGAAGCCATCAGCACCGCTCCAGCACATGTAATGCCTGAGAGCCAGTGCTGAGACCTATTTTTTACTGCAGTTAACACTCCCATGCTGTTTAAAATGACAGAGTATAAGCAAGTAACTTAGATCTAACCTGTCAGGTTAGCCTGCAGTGATGTGATTCTGAGCAACAGAGTGCTTATTTTCTCAGTGATTTTTCCTTTTTTATTCTAGCTTTTTCAGCACTGGTAAACAATACCCTCTTCCTCCTACTTGGGTGGAGTATATTTCCACTTGGGTGAAGTATATTTCACAGAGACCTCCAAACTCTATTCCTTTCTGACTTGTTGAAATCAGTTTTTCAATATATTCACAGCTCATCTTTCCTTTTTCTTCCCTTATCTAAAGCCTCCTTCACTTATTTTGAAGAATCACACTTTCCTTAGGAGTTTGTGTGCATGTTTTCTTATTCAGGTGATGACTGTATTTTGCTTACAAGCTAGTGAAATGTGTGAGTAATGTCTATGTTGAAAAAGAAAGAGAAGAAATAAAAGAAAGCCCTCTGCTATGTTCTAGAAGCTTCAAGTACTTAGATTTGTCAAAGAACATTAAGGAAACTAGAGTGCATGTAATTTCCAAAGATGGGCCCTTGTCCTGTTTCTTCACTTGCACAAGTCTCCCCTCATGCAGTCTATTAAAAATATACTTGTTTGCAGTTTCAGATATCATGTCTGCTTATTTCAGATGAATAAACAGCTGTATAACAGGAAATGTATTTTACAGATGCAGAAGAGTTGCTGAGGAAATATTTTAACAAGCTGGTTGTGTTTAGGGAGCCATTGTGGCTGGAGAAAACCTTAAAAAAAGGAGCTAGTTTTCTTGGAAAGGCTAGAAGTCTAATATTTTAATATGCCCAAGATATTCTGCTATAAATTCAGCCATCTAGCACTTTGATTTCCTAATTCTGACAGTTTTGTTTTCACTAGATATATACAGTTCATGCAAAGTCCAGCTCTTTTATATTGTTTGTTTATCTGTGCTCAATATGGAAAAATATTTCCTTGACTTTGTATTGATACATTCAGTTGTCTTCTAAGCTTACCAGATAATTTTGAGAGAAAACAAGGTATCCAGTAGCTATTCTGGAAAGTTTATGGAGGCAGCAGATTTCTGTTCTCACTGAACAATTTTCCTGGAATTTTTTCAAATGAGTGACTAGCTTAAGATTGTTATGAGGTCTCCTAGGACTGCACAGGGAGAATTTTTTAGTAATGGCTTTCTTTTTTATTCCTGTGTCCTGATTCCATTATGCAAATTAGGAGACAGTAGCTGTCATAGATGGAAAATTATGTGTGGGGATATTGAATTAAATCTAAGAAAATGGTGTTTGGATCCCTTATAATGTTAATTAAGGCAGGCAGGACATTTGGTGGAGTCATTGTCCTGAAAGTCTGCCATTTGGACAGACTTTCACATGATCACTGTACAGAAAATGTTGCTGCTTTGTACATAGATCTCAATTATTTTTTTTCATAGCATGAGAATGCCAGGTCAGTGGTCTTCACCTGTGTTGCCAATATTCCTACAAGTCCAGGCATGAAGCTCTACTTTCAAATTTCAATCTAGTTAACAGTTTTCCATGTTGGTTTAAGGTATGTTAAGCCACTTTCTTGAGTCTCTATGGAAAAATACAGTTCCGTGATGCTCTGTAGCAAGTTTAAGAAGCTACTGTTCTGGGAAATAAGAGACCAAGTGCCTCCATTCTCAAGAAAATGGTTATGAGGCAAAACAACAAAATCTTAACAATATTTATGATGTAAAAGGATGCCACCGCCTCTTCTGTTTCTAATAGCAGTATTAAATTTGTTTTTCTTTCAAGGGCCTGAGAAGAAAATATATTATGCAGTGATAAATAAAATACTTATTAATTTAAAAATGGTTAATATTATAGAGTTTGGTGGGGGTTTTTTTGTGACCAAAACCAGAACAAATTCATCTGATTAAATCCCAACCAACTTTTAAATGATAGCTTATTTGCCAAATCAGAGGTGAAAAAATTGCCATTGACTTAAGTTCATTATCTTGCATCTTTGCGTTTTAGAGTACTGTATACAATATTCTCCACCAGCCCTAGGGGAAACGTTGCCTTCAGCTACAGCTGCTTGTAACTGGGAATTGAGGACTAACACAGAAAAATTACACGGCTCCTTTCCCAGGAGATAAAAGATACCTCAGGATACCCCCACTGAAGTGACTGCTGCCCCTGAATCTGTTAGTGACATTCAGAAGTGCGACAGTAAGTGTGTGTTACTGGGGATTCCTCCCAGAATTCAGGGCAGTCCTCTCTAAATCCGCTGGCACCCAAGGCAGTGGGTTTTTGTTCACAGTACTGCAGCTCTGCCTGGCATTCGCAGGCAGTTCAGTGCCCACATTCCTCAGCAGTTTGATACACCTTCATGATCAAAAATCCACATGTACCAGATTTATAGAAAATCCAGATGTGTAAAAACACAGAGCATCTGCTCAGCTGTAGCAAACTCTGAAGAGATTCTACTGGGGTAGGAGTTTCGTCTGTCCGACGGATAAGTGTTTTACTTTTCTAAAGAGTACAGGACCTGAATGCAGATGAGTAAGAGGCCAAACTCCTGAGTGCCAATGCAGTCATAAAAGTGTGGAGGTAGATCCCGAAACAAGTATTAATTCTACAGATAACACAGATAAGTCTTTACACATCTGTCAGAAACCAAGAATCTAACAATATTAAGAAAAAATATGATTATAAAAACAGTGCATAATATCATTTTTAGATGTTTAAAACATTTTAAAGGGCAAAATATCATACTTGAGTGTAGTCTATAGTGGTTAACAATTAAGAGAAGGACTTCAGAAAGTAGCTTTTTCTTTGACTAGGTCTCTTTCATACCTCCTTCTAAAGTGCCTTGCTTTTGCCACTCTTGAAGTCATCATATTTGGCCACATGGATCACACATCTTATCTGCTCTGGTAACTTCTACATACTTTAACATTTTTAAAAAATTTGTATATTTCATTCTTTAGTATATATTTCTAAAAATAAAATAGCTGCTTGTAATAGAACTGTGGAGGTTTTTCCTGTCACCATTTTTTCTTCTTATTGGTTTTGCATTATATGATATTGTTTATTAGTGCTTATGAGCTCCTGAAAAGCTTTTATGAGCTTTTGAATTTTTGTTCCCCGCCTGTTTTTTGGCAGCTCTTCTTTATGTGAGAGATCTGATCAATCATTCCATTAAAAAAAAAAAACAAAAAACCCCCCCAAAAAAACCAGTAAAACTAAACACCACCACAATCATTAGGTAGCTGTGGTGATAAAAAAAATATTCCTTCATATAGAGTAATGCCTTCGTTTCTTCATGTTTTCATCCTGGAGTTTTAAATTTATATTCTCTGTGGCTAAAAAAAATATGTATCTGTAAACATCTTCCACTTGCATAGCAACAGTCTACTTTTTAAGTTGAGACAACAAATGCTCAATTATTTGTGATCACTCCAAGATGCTTTCATCTGATAATGCAAACCACTGTGTTTAATACCTTTCAAATGCATAATGTATGACTTTTCATCCTAGTGGAAGCTTTTAGGTTTTATGCAGTTCATGGAATTTCCTAATCTGACATAATTGTTGTGGCACCAGCAGTTTAAAAATTACCTCTTCTCTTAGAGTAGTCTCCTAATCTACAGGGGCCCTGTTCTGACAGAAAAGGGCTGTGTGGCTTGTGGACAGACTGCATGGTTACTGCCTTGGAAATAAAATGGGGACAGTTAGCTTCCCTCACTTGGCCTTTCTTCTGGCTGTGTCTGTCTCACAGAGGTTTTTTTTTGGGGGGGTTTTTTGTTTGGTTTTTTTTTTTCTTAAAAGGCTTGTGTCTTGGTTTCAGCAAGAGTTAATTTCTTCTCAATAGCTTTTACAATGCCGTGGTTTTTAAGAATATTAAAAATGTGTAATTACTGTAGGAAAACCAGTTTGCAGTTTATTTCTCCAAAAAAGGTACATGAGATAACCCCCACCGTGCTTAATGGCCACATGGAATTTGTACAGAGTTGGTGGATAGAGCTCAGTGAATAAAGAAATAAAAGATCACAGTGGCCTCCCTGTAAGGGAGCCGGATAATGCAGTTTCCTTATGGCAGTATTTGTTCTCCAGACAGATAAGCTGGGATTTGTTTGACAGTATGCAGACATGTAGGGTATGTGAACCAGTCACCCTAGGCTTTTAGTCAGCATGCTGAGTTCCAAGCCCACGTTGTTACTAGAAATTGCATTTAGACGGAGCATAGAAATATCAGTGTCCACCTGCCAATGGCTTGTCTGTCATCTTTTTACATTTACATGTGCAGTATTCATCAAACATTGTGTCTCTGAACATGCAGTGTATGGAAGCTTTCAAATATAAAAATGAGTGTTCCAACAGCACAGAAGCTACCCTTTTGTATCTGCTAAAATGTTTAAATTATAGTAATTAGCTGAGATTTGAAAAAAAATATAGTTATTGGAGTCCCTACACTCACAGGACTTCAGTGGTCTTAAATAATGACCTTTAGGCAAGCAAACATTTACTAAATTCTACAATAATTTTACTAAATATCTTAGCTATGTCATTTTTTAAACATTTGCATAAGCCATAAGCATCAACTTTGTAGCTTCTATTTTTTTCTATTTATAGAGAACATTGCTGTGGTTGTTGAATTCTTTTGCAGGAAAAACATCAGCTTTAAAGAATATTTCAGGGTTTTTTACTTTTTTGATTATCAGAAGACATATGATTTGATGTGATGTCCAGAAGACATTATTATGTCTTTGCATGTGTCTGATATTTTGTATTACTTTGCTATGATAAGTTTTTTGGTAGTTTATTCCACACATCATTTCAGTCAATCATATTTGCACACATATAATCTGTCCCTTTAAAATCCTGTTTTTATTGCCAGATCCTTTAACAGCCTGTAACTTCTTACAGTTCGTAGCTCTGAGTTATCTGACTTTTTAATATTGACAAGAAAGAAAAATAAAATTGAAAAAGAAAATGAAATAGGGGAAGAACTCTGGTGGCAGAAATATCAGTAAGCTTAGGCAGAACACTGGGAAAATATTTTGTTGTCAGAAGGTGATGGCAGAAGTAAACTCACAGTTTTGTTACCTATGTATTCAGAAAGGCCTGACTGCTGCAAAATCATAGGGGTTTGAAAGAATGAAAATTAGGGTACTTTTCACCCCCCAAAGGCATTGTCAAAAAACCCTCACAGTGTGGTACTCATAGGAAAATGTAAACCTCAAATGACAGCTAACTTGAAATGTTTTCACTGAGAAGAAAGGAGACAGTTGTCATTTTAAAGTACACTGAGTGCCATAATTTAGAGTTTAAAGAGTTTTATGATAACACAGCATCACTCTTCTGTTGAAAGTTTGAGATTCAGAATGTTCTGAGATAAACTTTTTCTTTCTTGATTGGAATTAATTTCAATGTTCAGTTAATTGGTACAAATAAGACCTTTTATATTCACACTCCCTTCAGTCGTGTAATCAGTGCCATCAAAATCTTTAGTGTTTTCCAGAATTACAAATAATAAATTGCAGAATCTTCATATATAACTTTAGAATGCCTAATTCAAGGGGTATATGTAGTTAGCTTAGCAGTTATGTGGGCATATGTAGCTACTTAAGTCTTTTTTTGTACTTCTGTGTGTCTGAATTTTAGTTTCTGAATAGAAGTGAAAATATGAGTAGATATAGATTATTTATTTAGATAAAGAAGTACTGCTTGTGGGATCATTTATAAAATTTTAGTAGCCTAAAGCATAAACCCACTAATATAATATGTAAATTCCTTTATTCTGAACAGAACTGTACTTTTGTTTCTCTTTCATGGACCAGTTTATTAGTGATAAAGATCCTCTGATATAACATGATCTAGATTTTGGAAGAAAGCTGTAAGTCTATTAGGAGTAAATGAAATATCTGAATCAATCTCATCCATAGATTAGGAACAAAGACTTTTTCAAATATTTGATTGCTTTATAAATTGAGTTGATAAAATATGAAATAAAGTTCTTTTGGTCCACTTAAAAAATACATTTTACTTTTTAAGAATAAAGTGGTGCAGAGATATATGAATGTAAAAATACCTGTGGCCAATATTTTAAACTATTGATTCCCTTAGATCTCTTCTGTTCTCATAAACTTTCTTTACACACTCCTAAAAATGGTAGCAATGAGTTTACTCTTTCCTCAGAAATCAGAGGTCAGGTTTACAGGCTTCAGGATCTGTTATTGCAAGTTGATTTGTCCTGAATCAGGATAGAAAGGTAAAATGCATCACATTGTCTGGATAGTGTTCTTCCAAGTTTTTTTCTGGAAGGCAAGTGCACATCATGTAGTTTTCAGGGCATTGATTGAGTTGCACTGACTTCACAACTGGCAGCAAAACTACAGCCATTTCCTCATCTCATCCCTTTTGGTATCAACACTGTATATACCCTTCTAATGGGGATCATCAGTAATCAATATGAGGAAGTCAAGAAAGAAAGATGACCATGGATTGATTTGTGCTTCATTCAAAGCTGCCTATCATGGTGTAAACAGTGTAGACATGAATATTTAGCATTTTAAAGGAACAGTTTTAAAATGCTCCATCTGAAATAGTGAAATTAGGGCAGGTTGTATGTTGGCAAAGTGAGATTACAACATGATAATCTATAATTTAAAAAAAAATCAGGAGTGTGGTTCATGTGTTGCAAGCTTTCACAGAGAGAATGCTTGCTAAAAAATCCACTAATTGGCTGAAATATGTTGCAGAGTGTGATGCTCATGTGGAGATGCAATGTTTCAAACAGAATGGTCTTTTCACTGACTAGGTCCTTGCAATGGCATTGTCAGCTGATTTGGATAAGTCTCCCTGAACTGTATTTTTTTTTTTTTTCTGGATTCACCTTTTCAGCCAATTAATGAAATTCTCCCATTTTACTAGGCTGATTTTGGACTCCTTGGGAACTGATGACTAAGTATGCTGCGTGTCTACCAAAACAGAGCCCTGCTTACTGAGCTACATCGCAATTATATGTAAAGTACTAACCTGAATTTCACCCTCATGTAACAAATTAATTTGAATTCCATACATCTTGCCACACTGTAAAATCCTTTCCAATTTTTGAGCTTAGCCACTCTCTGTGAAATGCGTGTGAATAAGGCACTGAAAGCAAAAATAGAGCAAAGCACTGCAGCTAAAACTTACATAATGTGTTGTGTTAAAAATCCTCAAATTCATTTTCCTGCCCTGTTGGGCCAAGATGAAGAAGCACATATGGTGAGGAAAGCCACTTGCTGTTGGGAGATCTCTGCATTCCCTTTGCACAGGGAGGAACAATTTAGCCTCATCCCTCACGCTCTTCTGTTAATCTGGCACAAATCAAATGCAAGAGACAGAGCGTGAATGTGGATAAGTGAGAAGATTCAATTTCCTGTCTCATGTGGCTAAACGTTTCTTGTTAAGTGTCAGGTTTAGAGCTGAGTAAACAGTGGAATAATATATTTATGGTTCCGTTTATACAATTTGACTTGTGATTCAGTAAGCATTCTCCCTATTTTTTTACATTTCTATTCCAACCACAAAAGCTGCAAGTTTTTTTGGAGTATATACATAGAGACTAAATGGGATTTCAACCCCCCTATACCATTCATGCTTTTTTTTTTTTTTTAAGATTTTGTATTTTCATGTGACTGGAGGAAAGTTATGATAAAAATTCTGATATAAAATTATAAAAAATTGATTAATGACAAATATCTGCAGCACAACAGCAAATAAAAGAAGGTTTCTGTATGTTCAGGCAATAGGAAAATTACTTGTAAAGAGAAAAATTGTATACCACCTCTTTCCTCAATATTATGCTGCAAGAGCTCATCACTTAAGGGCAAATGCCCCATGGACTTTTGATTAGCCTTTAAATATGCCTCGGAAATATTCAAGGAGTAAAAGCCAGGGGCTGCCAGTGATTAGAGTGAACAACACTGGCAAAGAAAGGCTGAGAATTGTGTCAGAAATAGCAACTGATACTGATTGGTAAGAAAATTACAAGAGAAAGGATCTGCAAAATTTGCTAAATATTGTATCTGATTTAGATTTTACTTTTCTTTTTGCCTTTTAAGGGTGGGAACAAAACTAATATAAACTCTAGAGTTCCTGTTTATATCCCAAAATAAGTAAAAAAAAGTGTTGCAGGGGTGGAGGGAGAGGCTGTGGGAAAGGACAGGAAATTATTTTTAATCTTCTAAGTGTTCCCAGACTTCCTGTCTCCTGTTATTTCCTCCATTCTAAAGTACTCTTAGCCTTCACCTGAACAGTCTCAGGGCATTAATAATGATTTCATTCAGCACTCCCCTTGGCAAAAATCAGGCCATCCAATCAGGGAAGGCAGTGAAAGCTGGGTACTATGTCAGTGATGCAGGCAGCCTGTCAGATAATAACAGTCTAAAAAGGCCTTCAGAAATAAACCAGAAGAGGTTACAAGGTAGGACACAGGGAAACAAAGAAAGTGTCCCAAGCTAAGGGTTCATATGAAAGGCTCACAAGGGAGACAGTGTCTAGGATCACTTGTGGATATTAGAGGATTTGTGTAACTGATAAATAACAGGGCTTTCCTCTTCACAGATGTTTTATCATGCACTATATATTAGTTTACTTCTTAGGAATCTCAATAGATAGAATATGATGGGCTTATTAGCTATGTAACACCAGCAAAAAAGATATTTTAGTTGGAGTTGTTGTGGGTCATCTGTTGCTTCTATACAAAATATTGCCTAATACTATAATAATCTGTCACAAACACAATTTACACAAACTACTATTGCCTAAAAAAAATGGTATGCTAAATTTGACTGGACTGTTCCTACTCCAGGCCAGATTATTTATACCATTATAAGGCTAAATAATGAATAAAATACATATGCAATACATATACATACATAAAACATCTTACTGCGCCATGGTTATTCTTTATTTGCTATTCATGGTGATTTCCAAAGTATGAGAAGCATCTCCATTCCTTTTGGAAAATTAATATTGTAGATGCCTGAAATACAGGCCAGATTTACTAACCATTGATAAAATAACAGCAACAGCTAGTTGATTATCCAGATTTCTATCAATACTTTAAAGAAATATGATAAAATCAGTCAGTCTAACACAGGGATTGGTGAGGTTCTGCCAGATAGAAAAAAGATGGAAAGTATATGCAGTTATATAGCAAAAATATTTAGATATTACATATGACCAGCCCTAGTTATCTTATTTCTAACACAAATTTATAAAAAAAATTGGTTCAGCCAACTTTTATGTAGAAGTGGAGTTCCTAACCTGACAGCTAAAGAATGGACAAACAAGCTATGAGCTACACCTCACAAGATACTGTAGGATATTATCCCTTCACTGCAGAAAAATAAACTATGAATAATCCAACACAGGAAAATCTTCAGATAAAGACCATGGCGTTTCTCATCAAACAGCTAGAAGGCACATTTCCAGTGAGCTGTTTGTTTTTCACCAAATCAAACAGAAGTCCGTGGTCCTTAAGCATACTTTTTAAAATCTTCCAGGACATTTTAGTAAATTAAATGCCTTTTTGCTGGAAGTTGTTGTTAGCTGCCATTTTGATCATTAATAGTAGTATTCTTAGGCCGTGTCTACAAAGAATTGCCAGCATATCTGGAGAGCAGAAAATAAAGTTAATCAACCCACACTCATGTACCAAACCTGACTAATACAGGTACACTGGCAAAATCCCAAGGTGTGGTTATGCCAAAGGAGGAAAGCTAATGTTAGTTTTGCATCTGTTGTTCAGTGAGGTGATGTAACTGTGCTGGCAGGAGAATATCTCTTTTTGGCATACATTGAGGGGATTTGACAGTGCAGCCCCAGCAGACTGACTAGTAGGAGAGGCTTTTTAGTTTAGACAAGCATTAAATTTTGCATTGAAAAATGGGTGATCTGGCAAGATAAAGTATTTAAGTCAGAATAGTCCAAGAAAGTAGATAAGGGCACCAACAAGGTTGGTTTTTTTCCTCTGGCCACCATTTTTCAGGCTGTGACCTGTATTCCAGCCCATTGAATCAGGTTCACTGAAAGCAAAGTGAATTGATCATCTCATTAGTTTAAAAGAAAAAAGAGTGTTGATCTCTGTATTTTAGATGCATTGGAACCATAACTAAAAAATCTAGTGATGGTTCTTTTTTTTCTTTAATGACAGAAAATCACTATCTAGTGTCTGGCAATTGCACAGTCATGTTCCATTTGGTATGCAACTGCTCTTTGTAATTTTGTTCTACAATGGCAGATATTAATTTTAGTTTAAGAGTAGAAAAAACAAGAACTTCCTTTAAAAATTTATTTTAAGGAAGATGATAGAAAACTACCTTTTAGTTCATTCACTTAATTTAGTTGGTTTTTCTCCAGAGATGGAATGTCCTATTTAATCATTACAGCAGCTGGGCAACAACAATCTGAATATATAGGAATATAAACCAAAGGGATTTTCTCTTTAAAACATTGGCAACATCTTAAAACATACAATCTGTTAAAATCTGAGTTGGTTTTGAGCATTGGATATGCAATACTGAACAAAGGACTTCATATTGGTAAGTAATGTTTATAAAATTCTTTGAGAATTTCAAACCCTTAATTTATGTAAAGTAGTCAATTATGATGTACCATAAAAATAAAGATAATTAATCAAACTGATTAGAATCCCATGTACTTTAAAAAGGTTTCACCATATTTCATTGTCTTACTTTGAATACTAATTTCTAATAATAATTATTGAGATAATTGTTATTTAGGTTACTTAAATATTAATAATTGGCAAATTTAATACAATTAAAGCAAATTAAAATATGGTCTTTATCTCAGTCTTCTTTATTTGTTCAAGAAGACAGAAAGAAGGTCAAAATGTCAAACATATACCACAGAGACAAAGAAAGAAACATATTAATAAAATCATTAGATTGCTCAGTAACACCACTCATTTTTTTAACTTCAGATAATTCAGCAACATGTGTTAATTACTACTGCTACTACTACTATTACTACTACAGGGCTTGTGAAGGAATACTTAATTATACCTATGACTGTTATCTAATTTATGGTGGCACCTTCTCTTTTCCCATTTTCAGATAAGTAACTAGGTAGTAATCAAGAACATTTTGAAAGTTAAAAACATTTAGCTATATAAGCAGGTGAATTTATCTCACTTTGATCAAGAAAAAAAAAACAAACTTGAGTAAGCCCTCTCAGAACAAATTTCTGGTCTAGTGAAGGAGAAAAAATTTACTGGAAATAGTCAACATACCTAATCAACCTGATTGCCTTCTTCAATGTGCCATGCATGTTTGGGGATGAGGGGAAAGCTGGGGATGTAGTTTATCTTGATTTTAGTAAGACATCTGACACTGTCCTGCAATATTTTGGTGCCAAGGTTTAGGATGTTGTAGTCTTGGTGAGTGTGCATAAGAGTAGGAGGTCTGTTCTGGGACCTGTTTAACATCTTTACCAATGGCCAAATTGTAGATGGTAAAAAAAAAAAAAGGGCTATAATTGCTGATTTGCTAAAGGAAAGGGTTGTCATACAAAGACACCTAGACTGGATGGAGGAATGAACCAGCAGGAAATATAAAATTAAGAAGGCATGATGCAAAGTTTGTCATGTGGAAAGCTAGTGACCTTCTAATGGTACAGGGTGAAAACTGGCTGACTGGGTAGAAATTCTGTAGAAAAGGCCACAAAAGCCTCACAGACATCAAACTGAGCATGAGTTAACAGACCCATGGTCACAAACAAGGCCATCAGCCTCCTGGGCTCTGTTAACAGAAGCAGATAGGTAAATTGAGAGAAAGGATTATCTCTCTCATTATGAGACATTTGAAATATTGACCTCCCAGTATCTCCTAAGACACATAGCAATAGACTGGAAGGAGTTCAGCACAAGGGCCATCATGATTTTTGGTGGCTGGAGCCCTTGCTCTGTGAGGAGAAACTGATGAAGCTGGGCTTGTTCAGCCTGGAGCAGAGACAGCTTTGGACAGACTGAACAGCATCCCCTTGTGCTGCTTGTATCTTGGTCACTGAGAGAATGGAGCCAGTCCCTTCACCTAGTGGGGGTAGTAGGAGAGCAGGAATCCATGGATATAAATTGAAACAAAAGTAATTTAGTGTGGCTAAAAGGGAAAATGTTTTTCCCTCTGATGGCAGTGAAGTTCAAGAGGTTGCCCAGAGAGGCTGTGCAGTCTCTCTTCATCGTTGGGGGTTTGAGAAACCTGACTGGATAAAGACCTGAGACACCAAGTCATGAGTGCACAGCTGACCCTGCTTTGAGGAGAATGTTGGACTGTATACCCAAGGTCCCTTCTACCCTGAACTAACTATACTTACAAATGAAACAAAGTCCTTTTGGGAAGAATGCAATCAAATTATTCAGTTAAACTGATTTGAATTCTCATAAGGTTTTATGGCTTTTCAGCTTGAGGGAAGAAACAGATCTTAATTTGGTACAAAGCCTCTTTTTAGTACTGGGAAGTCTTTCACACAGGATGAGCCATTTCCCTCCCAGCAGTAATGCTGACAGCATCATACAACACAGTAGATCAGAGTATTGCAGATTTAAAAAAGGTAAGAGATGATTTTACACCAACTTCTCATGGCTCACATCAACATATTGCCATGTTTAGAGTCCAAATTTGAACAGCTGGAAGCTGATTTCAGGAAACTGAAATCTCTTGGTAGCTATAGTTCCCATTCTGCTTGATCTAGGTCTGTTCTGCCCTTGTAGACAATGTCTTTTCAGGCTGACAACAAATCTCTTCCAGTCTTGTGGCAGATGATAACAGTGACTGTACAGGAAGTATTATATATCTCTAAAGGGAAATGCACTGGCTTATCTTCTCTGTACATAGGGGAACTCTGAACATATGGTGACTCTGTACATAGTGTCACCATAGCAAGGAATAGATGGATTTCTGAACTGCCCAGTGTGCCAGATTCACCTTGTATAATTAACTGCATTTTTGAGAGTAACATAAATGTTTGGGTCATTCATATTTCCCCTGAGTATTCTATAGCCAAGGCATACTAGAGCCAGCCCTGAATCAGTCACTAGCCCACCTTGTTGGTGGTTCTGCAGTGCAATTTATACACATTTACTGCTGCGTACCTGATAGACATAAGTTTTTATCTTCTGGCATTGCTCCTAGAAAAGTTAAAATGTTAGGGGTTTAATTTCAGAGTTAATATTCTTAAAAGGTAGGAATGACAGAGGAAAAGCAAATGTTGGATGCTGACACCAGAGATATTCTAATGCTGAATCAGTATGCAGCATTACATATTTTAATTACCTAGTGTACTTATTATGCAGTATTACCTGTTGTAAAAGGTAACAGATTGTAGCTGCTGAGTGTTCAAATATATAAGTACTAATAACATAGAAGACTTGTGGAAGGACTATGCTGTGTTCACTCTTTTATTATCTGGGGTAAACTAATTGAAACTTCACCAGAGAAGGTTTAAATTTAAAAAAAAAAACAAAACCAGAAAACCAAACCAAAACAAAAAAACCCCAAACAAAACAATGAGCAAACAACAAAACAAAACAAACCCCAAAAAACAAACCCCCCCCTCCTAAAAAACCAAACCCAAAAAGCCTATATTGAATTTATCCTAAACATACAAATATCAAAAAGAAGGCAAAAGTTAGAAGGATAGCTTGCATGGGTGGGCCAGAGGGGTGGAGGGGGAAGGTATATATGTGATCACTGCTCTACCTTGTTACTAACATGAGATCCTCTTCTGAGATAGCACAGAGATTGTCCTCTAAAATAATATTGCACATTTCTGTGGAAGTCAGCAGAATCCTGCTTTGCCTTAAGAATCCTCCAGGTAGACAAAGAAGAAATTTAAAGCTTATTAGAGTAGCTCAGAACAAATAATGTTTAGCATGCAACACACGTTCATTCAAAAGTCTTATTTGAAAACACTTATTTTGAAAGTCTTTTACAGTGGACTAGGGAAAGGCTGTGGGTTGGTTGTAGCTGAGAATGTTTAGAATGCGACATACCTACCATCTGCACTGAAGCTAAGAACCTGCTGCCTGCTTCTAAAATCCAGTTTAGGTTAGTAGATGCTTTTTCCTGCTCCAGAGTATGTTAGGGAATTCACAAGGGTCTTCTGCAGTGAATAAATCTAACAGAAAATCTGTACTGGAGTAATGTCACAATCAGTTACAGAACAAAATAAATCAGAATGACACCAAAGCAAGTAAACGCTCAATGAGACCTTTAGAGATTAGTAGCAACAGAGAGGAATTCGTTTTATAATATGCAAATTTTAAGGTCTGATTTATACTGCAGTTTAGTTAATTTATTTTTGCTAAAATATCAGAAAATTAATGACAATTTTTTTATTAGTTTATAAGTTTGGCTCAGTTCTTCACTTGGAGTAATACGGTGTAAATTCATTGAAGCCAAGGAAGCAGCCATCAGTGGATTCATCTGGCTGCCATTAAATTTATTCTGACATAAGGAATGAACACAGCAAACAATTCTAGATAAGACTAGTACTTGAGTACAGCCATTGTAAGATTTCTGTTCACAAATTGCAATTGAAATGCTTGCAAAGGGCTGCAGGGACATGTTTGATTGTTTGTTTTTCTTTTTGTCATTCCGTTTTAGCTGCTTCCATGCTCATTACATTGTTCCCATTAGCATAATGTATTGATTGTGTTTACACAGCTTTTCCTGCCAAAGGCTGCCCTTCAGTTGTACAGCCATTGGGGTAACCAGCTGTTACTTATTTAAGCCTCCATCCTTTTGTATGACAGAGTAACTTAATTATGCCCTGCTTGAAGATGCTAAATAAAATTATCTTCTGAGCAAGTGTGCTTCACTTAATATTTGTCTCTATCAGGTACTTAAACTCTGACACTTAAGCTATGTGCACTAAATAAGCAAATGTATTTAAAACAAAACCTGCTAGCAAGTTAATTATCCCAGAGTTAGAGGCTGTTTTACAGTATTTCTAGACACAGTTATCTCTTTAGCTCAAGTATTATGCATATTTAAGAGACTTCAGGAAAAAAAAAGAAACTATATGTAGTTAATAGTGTCATAAACCAGCACTTCGGTTTAACCTTTTTCTATGCTTTATGAGCATAGGTAAAAGATCTTCAGTAAGCATTGTGAATTTTAAAAAGAGAGAATTGCAGTGGTCTGTATTTCAAATGTGGACAAGAAAAAAATTCTAATGAGTGGTATATCTTAGTTACATGTCAGACAATATCAATGGCCTTTGTGTTATACAGAACATTTAGTTCTTATTTTAATCCTGTATTTGAATTAAATTCAGACAATATATTTTTATTTTGATTGGCAACATCTTTCCTTAGTTCACTATAAGGCAGTTTTCCTGGTTTCCCTTTTTCATCACTATATAATTATGCATATGAAAGTGACAATTTTGGGGTTGTCGACTGGGTCCTTGAGTGCTAAGTGTTCTGAAATGCAGCTCCCATGTTTTCAAGAGGATTATAATTGAAAATGTTTGAATTTACATTAATTTATTTTAAATAGTCTCCCTGCCATATTTTCTAATTTTTTAGTTATAGGGTAAATTCTGTATTCAAAGTAGATACCTGAAGACCTAATAAATAATAAACAACTAATAGAAAATAAATTTTTGTAAAAGTGATAAAAGTTCAAAAGTAAAATTATTCACCAAATTCTGCTGCATCCTATCTAGATAGGTTGTACAAGTTAGAATGTATTTGACAAAAGAGAATTTTAATTTTGATATATTTGAAAGTAATATCAAAGTAATTTGAAGGCTCTTTGGAAATCCTATAATAAAGGGGTATTTTTTATCAAATAAAATTGGAAATAAGAGAGCATCCAGAGCACCCAGCTATTGCTCAATAAATATGTTGGGGGGGGTGTGTGTTGTTACTAGAAAAAGGCTGCAGACTTTATATTTCCGTGTCAATGTGGGCTTTCAGAATACATTTTTTAATATCAGGAGCTTGTGATGGCTGTGGAAACAATTGTCCAGCAGCAGGGAGAGTATGGCCCAGTGTGTTTCAGCTCAGGACTCTGAGTACTGTACATGGTAATTATCTAACTAACCTGTGAAACCACTCAGCTACAAAGTAACTGGGACATAATTTCAATCAATAAGCAATTAATGGGTGCAGATGGACTGAGTTTAGAGGAGAACTCATTTTAAAAAAGAGGAAATAAGGACACAGTATTGGAAAAGGTTGTGTGAATACAACCTCAGCCAGATCCAAGACTAAGGGAGAAGGAATACCAGACATCAACATCAAGGACTTGGGATACTGGTTTTTTGACATAATTTTCCCTTCTTTCTCTTTATTTATCTTGTGGAGGGCTAAATCTGTTTGCCTTAGGAACCAGAGGAGCAGGGACCAGGTGTGTATCACTGGAGAAAAAGGATTGATACTCAAAATTTACATGTATGTAGATTTAGCTATGTTATTAATGAGGTTTTCCTGTAAAAATTAAATAATATGAAAAGAAAAGCAAGTATAATTGTAACTGGATCAATAATAACATTTGCTATGGTTTTCAGTAGCCTATTAAGATTTTAATTAGATAAACAATAAGTTCTTTGTTTAGCATTTTGTCAATAAGTTCTTGTGTAACACAATACACCATAAAATCCTACTATTACATTATGCTGAGTATTCAATTAATGTATAAATAGGAATTCATTTAATAATCGTATTTCTCAATTTTTACATTAATCACAGTCTTATTCCTTTTTTTGTTGCTTTTTTTGTTTGTTTGGGTTTTTGGTGTTTTGTTTTGTTGTGTTTTTTTTTTTTTTAACTTGTATTTGAAAGTTCTTTTAGCTTAGCTTTACATCAGTACTAAATTTCTGTTTGATCATTTAAAGCTCAGTATTCCTGAATATCAGGACTGTCATACACATTACAACGGACATAATAGACAGACATAATCAGTCTTTGGTCATAATACCTTAATAAATTGTGTGCTGTGCTGTATGCAAGCTATATGATACTGTGATATATAAAAAGAAAATTGAGTTATGAGAACTTAGGAGAAGAAAAAAACCCCAATTTACATACTGATATTTTAAATTACTTTAAAAGTCTGCAAGGCAGTACTTGGGATTTTTCATCAAATGTATATTCTGAGGATGGATCACACTGAAGAAATCAGGCTTTAGTTTATTACCAGTTTAATATAACATTGTAATTCATGTTGCAGATGAAGTAAAACTAAATATTTCTTTGCCTTCAAAAATGTTGCTTATTTCCAATTAGCAGAATGTTTGGTAATGCAACATTTGTTTTTCTAATCTTCTCCAACTTTTGCCAAATACCAGCATAATTTCTGATGTCAGTGTTCTGTGATGTTATCTGTAAAACTGTCTACAGGGGTTACACATTAACAGAAAGATTTTTGAAATTAGAAATTCTGGAGGAGCTAAAGCATCTGAAACTGACATATTGAAACAAGCAAAGGGAAGAGAAGAAAAAAAAAAACCAAGGAATTAAACCAATCAAAAAGTCTGTTTTTCTACAATGTTATGCTAAGAGATTACATTTGCCAATAGAAATTACAGTGGACATTATTGTCTGCTGTTTTAAGAAAGTACCATGTTGCTGTGAATCATGGAAACATAGAAAAGTTTAGGTTGGAAAGCACCTTTAAAGATCATCTATTTCCAACCCCCCTGCCATGGGCAGGGATATATTTCACTGGGCCAGGTTGATCAGGCCCCCATCCCGCCTGGTCTGGAACATTTCCAGGGATGGGAGAATTACAGCTTCTCTGGGCAACCCGTGCCAGTGTCTCACCCTCACTGCAAAAAAATTTCTTCCTTATGTTCAGTCTAAGTCGGTCTTCTTTCAGGATAAGACACTTTTGTTCGTGCTGTCCCTACAGGTCTTGGTAAAAAGTCTTTCTCAGTCGGTCTTAAAACCACCCCCCACCCCACTCCCCCTTTACAGATTAAAAAGCCACAGGAAAATCTCATTGGACCTTCCCCTCCCCCTCCTCTTCCCCCTCCTTCTCCCCCTCTCCCTCCCCTTATAAATATTGCAAGTGAGGTTAAAATTAGACTTAAGTGGAAAATCTGAAGTGAAATAGTTACCATAATTCAGTTTCTGAAATGCAAGTATATGCATGTTCCACCAGGACTCCTCCAAGCTTTTATAGCTTCTCTCGCATCCGAGCTTTAATGGAAGCTCATACTTTTTAAATGTGGCACACATTTGATTTGAAATCAGTTATTAGAGCTTTCCTTTCTCATAACTTTCTGAAAACAGCAGAAATTTTAAATTAAAAATAAAGATATAGGTTTTCTCAGGAGTTGTTTTCTTCTGCTATGTAAAGAATCATAGCCTATATTTACTTTTGGAGATAATGATTTTATGAATGTTGTACTTTCATGTTTGTGAGAAGGCTTTCACTTTTCTTCTTTAAGCCTCATTTTAATTGCTAGTTTGGTAAGAAATGTTTTTAAAAGACTAAAAGATACATAAGTACCATAGCTTCTCATGTTTTCTAACTGAACAAATGTCTGAAGAAGGCTCATTCAGTGAAGTTTATCTTATACCTGGAAAATAATCTTGTTATACAAGCAAAACGAGCACTGACTTGTACCTATTATGTTTTCCTTCAAAAAGTTTTCTTCCCACAGGACAGGATATAAATGTTTTCCAGTGAAAGCAATAAAAACCCTTAGGTGTAAGTTTTTGGGATTCTGCAGAGATGCTTGAATCCTTTGGTTAGTTTTTGGCACCTTGTCAGCATTGTTGCCTTCTGTTTACATTCTTCTGGTTTCAAATGTATTTCTTGTATGTCTGTATCCAGTCTTTTCCTCGTTGCATTTTGGTGTGGAATCTATTGCATAGCATTTCTTTCTCATTTGTTAACAGGACTGTGAAACATAACTTTTGTCTGCCAGTCAACTCTTCAGTAAGCAGCAACACACACAAAAGCAATTGTAGTGCATGGCATGTGCATTACTTTAAAAGAAGTAAAGGACTCTTTTTTTTTCTATGTTCTGCAGCACAGGGAAGATGGTTGTGAGTCCTTCCAGTGTTTTCCTGAAAATAAAAAGACTCATGCTGTCTCCACCACAAAGAAAGAGGGCCCATTTTGCTCTGTTTCCTAATATGAGGGATGGCTGTAGTTTGATGACATGTATCTTCATTTTATGATGTATCATTTATCTCCTGGATAGAAATGATATAGTAAAAGTTTCTAGCAGCTGAGAATGAAGAGAAGAGTGTAAGGAAGGAATGAGATAAAAAAAACCTATAGGGAAACAAAGCCTGCTGCTGTTCTGTCTTTCTATGGAACTGGCTGAAGCATCTGAGACCTTCTGCTCTATTACTAGCAATATGGGACATGTTCAAGAGTGCCTGTGTTTATCTGTCTCAGCAGGATGGTTCAAACTCCAGGGCTTGATATCAAGGCTATTGCTCTATCCTGTGAAGAAAGAAGCTTCTAAAGGGTAAATTGTATAGAATTAGCCAATGAAAGCCATTAGACCAGCTGTGTCTTTTCAGACATCCAATTCTTTTGCAAGTACCTGTGCTAGGCACACTCATAGTTTGAGATGTACCAGGACTTCCCTCAGTGGTTTAGCTCTTCACTCACTGCTGGATCTTTTCATCTGTGTTACAACTGCCAGAAGTTAGAGAGCTTGTGCCAAAGTGGAAAACAGATTAAATTTACTCAAGACAACAAAATAACCATATTTCCTGCCTTTCTAGGATACACTATTAAAACCAGATTAGGGGACAGACTGAATAAGAATCTGTTCTCTATTTGAATTATTAAAACTGAGTAGAAGAGAAAAATAAATGGCGTGAGAAAATGACCAGTTCTAGAGAGACTCTGAATATTATCTTACATGTGGAAGAACTCAAAACAAGGAAGCAGTCTGGACAAGCTTGTGAAACTAGTACTTTTTTTTTTTTTTTCCTCTAGTGAAAATAGTTGCATTGTGTTGAACTTTGATTCAGTAAGCACCAAACTTATGGGACACTCTGGGAACTTGGAGGATATTTTTTTTCCAAGGAGTGAAGCCTAGCTGAGAAGCAGTCATTCAGCTACCTGCACTGGGACAATTCAGTTCACACACCTGCTTTGATGAATAGAAATGTTTTCAGGTCACCAAGGAGGCAATTCAGTTCCAAGTACTTTCAAATTGGAGATTTCGTTAGAATATCTGTGTTTGACTAAAATAGCATGTTTCACTGGCGGAATGTTTCCTATGTAACATTTAGGTTTCAAAGCAGAAATATATATATATATGTAGTCCTACAATCAGTGGCCATTATCTATTTTAGCTGCTGAGTTAGGATAATCTGAAGGCTATACTACCAAGTTTGTAGGACCCTTCTGACGAGGAAAGAGTCCAGGTCACTTGTGGGATAGAAAAATTGTGTATCTGAGCAGGGATCTAAATATTTTACACAAGGGACTGTCTATTGTGGTGAATCCTTTGTCAACTGTGGAGGTTAAAATTTTTCATTAAAAGTCTTGTATCAGTTCCAGCGTGGGGTTGGGGTGGAGGATGGAGACAGAAAGGGATTTAGGCCTCAAGTATTTCCCATAGTTTAAGAACAGTTTTTCCTTGCACTACCATGATTTTAGTTTTCTGACATCCTCTGACTGTCAAGAACAAGGAGAATAGATATAGCAGTCTTTGTTACATTTGTGAAAGGCATAATCTGATAAAAAAGTTTGTCGTTCAGAAGGGATTTTGGTGTGAGGAGTGCTGAAATTCCTTTCTGTGTAACTATGAATCATAGTAAAAAATGGACCTTTTATTCTCCTGTAACTTCGAGTGAGCTACCACTGTGAGACACATGAAAAATTATTCAGACCTCATATCTTATTAAACTGAACTACTTTTGTTGCTCCTTGATTTTTAGAGCATCTAATTCTGTAAAAGTTACAGGTAGTTATGTTCCCAGAATAATAAAAGTACCCAGAATGCACAGCCATAAAACATCATTGTCCTCCTGTCAGGAATAAAACAAGTTAAGAGTCAGGCAAAAGTCAAACCAAATGTGTGTAGTATCCTGATTGTTAGATTTGGGCTTCATCAGGCTTGCAAGAATGGGGTTTCCAAAGACAGGAAGGATTAAATGCAAGAGATATTCCTGTTCTATAAACAGACTCTCAGCCTGCAAATGGCCATTTTAAAAAATAGTAGGACTTGTTGAGATAGGACAAGATGTAGTGGTTTTAAAATAAAAGAATGTTGATTCAGACTAGTACTAAGGATTTGTTTATGATGAAGGTGGTGAAGCACTGGAACAGTTTAGCCAGAAAGGTTGGTAAATGCCCCTTGCCTGAGAACATTCATGGTCAGGTGCCCTGAGCATCCTGATCTAGGTGAAGATATCTCTACCTACTGTGCGAGGGCCAAACTAGATGTCCTTTAAAAGTCACTTCCAACCCATACTATTCAATGATTAAAGTAGGAAAAGGAATCAGACTCAGACTGTCATGGACAACTCAGCCTCCAGCTGAGTATGCAATTGCATTAGCCTATGAAGTCAGATAGATATATGCACACACACAGTGTGCACATGTAAGGGAAAAGCCTTTCCCTCGACGTCCAGCAAGTGTCTTGAAACCCTTCTTTCTCAGTGGCTTTATTAAAGAGTAAGTAGTAAGTGGGATCCGTGAAAACAGAAACCCTGAGTCTGAAGCACTTCAAAGATTATATTCACTATTTGGAAACTGTCCTGTCAGAAAACTCCCAGTTTACCCTAGTGTTAATGTTTCAATAATTATAGTGGCTGGGTCAAAAACACAGCGATCATTAGAAGTCAACCCTGTTGCATATGAACTGTAATTGGCCATATTAAACTAAGTGTGATTTGAATTTTTTAAAATTGGCTGTTGTGCTGGTCATCACTTAAGTCCACAGAAAACAGATTCGATGTAATGACATATGTCATGAAAAATACCTGTGCTGCAACCTATGGGATCTTAATTTTTCAGTGTATTATGAGATTCAGAGTTGTTTTACTTACATAGCTTAGTTGATTGTAAACCTTCAAGCTGACATTGACACACCAGGATAGACCTCTTTAGTATTTGTAAGATCTTGGCACTGTGGCACCTCTTATTGCTAAAAAGGTCATTGAGATCTACTATAGTGTATAGATTTGTTAATGTTACAAATAAAGTAATGCATGTATTTTATCCTATAAAATTTGGAGCTTTAACCTTTTTATCATGTCACTCTTACACTGAACCATGAGAGGTAGACGAGTCTTAGAACTTGAGTATTTGATAAGAAATAAAAAAGCCAAAATATATTTAAATGCCAGGCATTTCTACGGAATGCGTGGGTGGGGCTTAGGTAGCACTTAACTGCTATGACTTGGATTTTAAAAACTGTTAAGGCTTCAAAAAGAATTTTTATGTTTAATGGAATTTTCATACACAATATATATAATTATTAAAATGTATTGCTTAAAATGATTTCAGTTTGGAAAATCCCATTAGGAAATACATTAATGTTTAGGAACCAAAATACTTTTGCTTTTGGATGCCACCTAATTCAATGCTTAACCCTAAAAGCTACTGCTGTACAAGTTGGTTT
>VWZN01008695.1:9936-25663 GCA_013396955.1 Regulus satrapa
TTTTTTTTTTTTTTTTTAGTTCTATAGCCTGTAAAGTACTACATTTACCTTTGCTTTGGTGGTTCTGCAATCACAAACATTTTTCAAACAGGTGATTTTTAATTAAAACACACAGTTTATCCAACATATCAGTATGTCCAGAGAAGTAGGTCTGGAGAAAACTGACATTACCTTAGCCTCTTAAAAGGCAAACAAATCTTAGCAGTATCTGTTAGACCTCTGGAATGTCATATGCCTTCCCAGTCTGCTAAACAAATTATTTTTATAGGAATCAAGTTAATATAAAAATCAGGTATAAATCTGCTGCCCCAACATGGAAAGAAAAAACAATTAAGCTGAAAGCAAAAATATGTATTGGTGCCGTGATGTTAATGACAACACACTAGAACTTCTCTTGCACTGCCAGTTGCTTATTTAACAGGAAAATCCTGGTGTTCTTTTCCAAATTATTGGAAAGAAAGCAAGAAAGCTTGCAAGCAAGGAAGAAAAATACCATAATGGCCTACAGCTTCTATCTAGTCAGAAGACTGTATCACATAATTATGTAATATTAGCACACTAGCAATGGGAAATTACTCCTGCGAAGCTTGAACTGCATGGCAAGCCTAGCTGAAATTAATGAGGTCTGAAAATATATGCAGTATTTCACATCTAGTTCTGTTTTTTCAAAGGATTAAGATTTGACTAATAGAACCACAGAATGGTCTGGGTTGAAACGGACTCTAGAGATCATCTTGTTCCAGCCTCCCTTCCACAGAAACACATTCCACCAGCCCAGGGCCCCATCCAACCTGGCCTTGAACACTGTCAGGGATGGGGTATTCACAACTTCTCTAGGCAATCTGTGTCTCACCACCCTCACATGGCACCATTTGCAGCATGTGCAAAGTCTGTGCCTTTGTCTGCACAGACTGGCCCGATGAAGAGCATCACAGAGAAGAACACACTCCACAGGAACAGCTCTGCCACCCTTTGGTTTTGCTCTTTGCCCTGTTTACGGTGCTCAGAGTGGTAGAACATCCCAGAGCTCACATTGAAAAGACAAAACAATTAGTCTGTCTGAATCAGAAACTTATTAGAGCAATGAGTGGTGAAACACTAATTTGCTTTTCCCATGTAAACTTTCTAAACTCTGAATGCAATTTATTTTAGAGTGGATGATTCACATTATAAAACCACACAGGATTACCATGGTGAACAACTCCATTGCCTTTTAAGGCTTTTATATCTTAGTTAAGATATCAATTTCATAGTATTTATAGAAATTCTAAATATGAAGATTTCAAAAATAATTAGTATTACCTTTTCTGTGAGAAATATACAGAGCAGGAAAGGAGAAAAGGTAAACTAAGACATCAGTTTTCCCTCTGAGCTTTTCGTATTCACTGATACGCAGCATGTTAGACAGCATTTACCTTAACTGATCCAAACATGAATATGCACTATGCTGTGAAGAGTCAGAATAAAACTACTTTTTAATTATACATTTTGAGAACAGCCTGCTCTTTTAAAGAGGCATCTATAGTTCCTTTGAAGGGTGAACTTTCTGTATCCTTTGACTGTATACCGTTCACTGTGGCTTTAAACAGGAAATGTGGTAACAACGTTCTCTGACAATCACTTGAAGCAAATAACACCACAGGAAGAGGAAAAAAAATACAGGTGTTAGCATCTGAATTTAACTAGGCTTGCTACAAAGCTCAGACTACCATTTAAGGAGAATGGGGAAGAAAGTTTTTAAAAAAAAAATATGAACAAAAGTCATGTCATGTCATGATATGCCACGACACAACATGATGTGCCATAATAAGCACATGTAGGCACAAAGTAACCACCAAGCCCGCTACTAGTATTTTAGTCTCAGGTACTTTATAAGAAAAAACTTTACAGCTATTCTTACAATAGGAGATTCATCCCATGAAATACATGGTATTTTGGGGTTTTTAACCAAACTTAAAAGCTTTGAAAAGCTGTAATATCTTTCAATCCTGCAAGCTGTAAGTAGGAAATTATCACTTCTGAGTGCATTTTTAAGATTTCTTTCATGTTTTGCACTTTTCATTTCTATTGTAGCCACACTATTTCATCTTGATGATTACTAAATAAAGTCACGTGCCAAACAGAAATGATGGGAGGACAGGACTAAGGTGTGTCCAAACCAAGAGAGAGCTTGTGCTCAAGCACATTAACATACACCTACAACTGTAACAACCAGAGGATACTTTTCACCTCTCAAAGGAGGTGAGAGGTGTTTATTCATTTACCAGCCTCATTTTTGAAATAAAACAATCTAGAGGAAGCAAGAGGTTTTAAACATAGACAGCCTACAGAGAAGGTCGCCTCCATTAATGAATTTTGTATCAAAAACTTTATCTCATCAGGGCACTGAACTTACAGAAACACTCTTCCTCCATTCCCCCGCAACAAGAGAACACTTCTCTGGGCACTTTGACAGTGATTTTAATGCAGCAATTATGTTTTTCACTTTCAAATCCTGAGATAATTGAGCTGCAAATAACTCTTGCCATACAAAAGACAACATTCGCCATCAACATTTCCTGAATAAGGCTGAATAATTTCCTCCAGTCATCTTCCCATATTGATTCTGCCTTAGTGCCTCCAAAGTGCCTTAGGGTTTAGTTTCAAGACATTTAACAATCTTCTTAAAAGTCTGAGTAACTTTCTTGTACATTTTAAAACCCGGAATGTGTATGTCCTGACTCTAAAAAGGTTACTTTATTAATGTCTTTGTGATACAGTTTTGCACATTATGGTAAGACTACAGGGTTTTATTTTGGGATTGCTGATTGTGTGGAGTCAGTTGTTACTTTTCCCCTCTATTAATACTGAAACGGTTCTCATTCGTATATTTCCTTAAGCAACTTAGAAATAGGTTGTACTTCAAATCAAGCTCAACACCAACTAATAGGCCTAAACAATTACTATTATAAGAGCAGCTTTCTTCTGAGGTAAGGGTTTGAAAGACTGATGAAAATAGGGGAATAGGATGAAGGTACTATTTGCAGCTTACTGTAAGGTGTACAGTAAAGGAGACAGATGGGGTGATTTTTTAAATTGTTACTGCTAATAGTATAGAGTCTAGCTTTAGGAACAATCACAGGAATACCTCCAGTTTTTGTGCTTTCAGTTTGTAGGAAGCCATCACAAGCTGCCCCACAATAAATGTACCCACCTGGAATAATACATGGGAGGGGAGGGTAGCAAAAGATACAGGAAGGAAACCACAACAAATTTCTAAGGAGAAATACTATGTTTTCCTTTTCAGGTTGCTGATGGCATGAGAGGGAGCTGTAAAGAAGGGGGCAGCAGGAAAATACACAATTCTCTCAAGGAAAGAACAGCTCACCAAGCGTGACAGTAAACACATTTGCAAGTGCCAGCTTCGCACATTTGCAAGTGACCTTAAAGCAGAAAGCCTTTAAACATTTTTACTTTTTTTTTTTCCCACTCCCACCTGCAACTGCCTCAGTTTTACTCTGTAGCCCTTCAGTTACATTTATTTATTTCATCTGAGGGATAAAGCCCTTGAAAGGTCTTTATTTATTCTGTGCACAGAACCAATAAATGAGACAGTACCACCTAGTCACATAAAAACTCTTCATATCCAGTTCCATTTCAAAGCTTGCTCATGTCTTTAATTAATAACTTTTTTTTGATAATATATAGGTTCAATGCATCTTTCTGAAACAGCCAATTCATAGCTCATACTATGCCCCATGGCAAACTACTTCTCTTGAAACCACAGCACTGAAAATTTAATAGTAAAAATTTAATAGTTCTGCCCTATGAAAACACAGAAAGACTAATAGAAAACTAATAATCCAAATTGTTTTACTAAATAACTGGAAGGCAAAACAAAGACTTAATACATGTGTTCTATACTACCTAGGATACCTAGTACAGTCTAGGCATATTTTGCCCTACCTNCATACTGCCTTCCTATTTGCATTTTTAAAAAAATGCTGCTAGGCAAAGTTTTAATTGGTCAGTACATAATCTTCCTATGTGACAGGTCCTATACAAGGAAAAAAGCTTTTTTCAGCTGGCTTCCTTGTTACTTCTAATAGGTAATACCAGTCAGGGAGGAAAAAAATAAACAGGGCAAAGTAATGGCCCAAGGCAAACTGTGAACAATGCACCATTTCTGTCAAGAATGGAAAGAAAGAAACCTGCATACAAACTAACCTTCCTGAAGAATGCCCAGTTATTACTTCTACAGTAATGATGGGGAACCTCAACACTGGCATCCCGGGAGACCATTTTAAAAACAGTGCAGCATTAGAGAGAATGGAACAGTCTATGCTCATGATATACTGCAAGGCAGATCATACAAGATACTAAAGGGACCCTCACCTGCTTTCAGTATGAAAATAGATAAGAAGCATTACTCACAGGATTATTAATCTTTTTTCCACAGGAAACTAACACATCAAAGCAATTTCCAAGGAAAGTTTGGGACAGAGGAAAGGAGTAAGTGTGAACAAGAGAAGAAAAGGGTCATTAAAAGCACAAGAGTTCACAGAGGCAAACTCTAAACAGTACAGTAAGTGTTTGATGCCAAAAAATATATCACTGTGGCATACCACTACTGCAGATTTTATTGCAGCCATTGTAAAACAGCAGTGCAACACAAGCCTGATGCTGTACCTAAAGACCATGTAATGCACTTCAGCAAATTATTGCTGCCACTTCTGTTGTCCCAAATGCCTGGTGCACAATTTACACACTGAGACAAAGGGTCTCTATTTTTTTAACTCTAGTTTGTGCAAAGTATGAGCTAGGTGGCAACCCATAAAAGGCTGTCTGACCTTTATAATCAAAATTTTACACCATTTATACATTTCAACAAACAGAGAAAAGTCAGTTCATTATCTAGAAGTTACACAGTTCTCTCATCAATTACTATTATTAATCTTCAACTGGTTAAATGATTATCATTCTTTTAATCTAATGACTAATCATTTTGACATTCTCAGTCATAATAATTAGTTCCCATGCGCAGATCTCTTTTCTTTTGAGGTTTCTTTACTTGGTGGGCTGTGAGTCTGTGGTCCTGTCTCACTCTGCCAGAAATACTTTTTACCCAGTTGGAGCTGGTCTCAGCACAATTGCTGTGTTTGCCTTATTAGTTTCTTCCTTATCTTAGGATTTGTGCCAAAAGTCCTTGTGGCACATAAATTCTGCTTTGTTTTTTGTCCACTATCAGCAGTACTTCCTTCTGCCCAAGTTTTGTCAACCTCCCCCTGGCTCTGAGATCACAGAAGAATGCCAAAGCCTGTATCTTAACAAGACAATTCTACTTCCAAGTAATTTATCTAATACCTGGATGTCATTTCTTCACCTCCCGCTCAAGTACAAAACAATGACGAGACCAAGTGCAGTAAGGAAAGCAGTCTCACATTTTGTGGGACTGGATCATGTTATCCCATGAAACTACCCAGGATTCACATGTGGCCATCTGAAAAGCCAGATGAATCATCTCTGTTCAAGTCCTCCTCGGCATGTTACAATGCATGCTTCAAATGGAAAGAGTTCAATAGCAGGATGTCTCTGCTTTAACCTTCAGTTCCACAGCTTGCAAACAACAAAACAGAAGTAGGTTTTTGCTCAAAGTATGACAGAACTGTGTATTTTTAATCTGCTATAATTTAAGCCCTTACCAGTTATTAATATTCATTCTCTGGCCCTTTTATAATTTCTCAAGTATTAGCTCATTTAGATGACTTGAACTCTGTGTATGCACCCACACGTAGGCACAAGGGAGATGGCCTACAGAAACTTAAAAACAAATCACATTTTCAAAGATATTTTGGGTCACTCCAGACTAGAATTTAGGACTTCTGGAGTTGGTACTCACAGAAGCTGCAGGCAGAAGCCTCTAAACTCATGCAGTCCATTTTTTTTCAAGTGTACCAATTCCCAATAAGCAGCATAGTCACTTATTACTGCCCAGTGTACTGTACTTTCAGAACTTATTTAAATGACCACTCTGCAGCCTAATACAGGTGACATCTCTTGGCTCCAAATTCTACCACTGTTACTGTTTGCTCATTTGAAGAGCACTCACACAAGAACCACACATACACAAATCTAAATCAGACTTTGACTGACCTGAAGTGGTATCAGATTTTCCTGACTAGACAGGTGAGAACAATAAATTAAACACTCAGTTTATTTTACATGCAGTTGATCCTCAGAGAGAATATGGTGCAGAAATACCGCAAGTTCGGAAGAAAAAGCAGGATGCAACCAGGGCATATGGCAGAACTAGAAAGCAAAGAAATTTTAGAACTTGTGAGAGGCGGCAAGTGCTAACTGGGCATGTTTAGATTTCACTCTAAAGATAAGCATGGGAAACAGCACCAGCAGACTCACAAAGCAAGTCTCTTAAGAATGCTCTAGTCAAAAATCTGCATTCACGTAAAAATCCTTACCTATAACGTTATGTGTGGTTGCAGACCAGGCCATGTGGAGAAGAAAATTGGTAAAATTCTTGGCTTTTTCTATTCTCTACCAATAGCCAGAGATCAGTTAGTACATTAATGTGTAACACGCAGCACAAAGTGATGCCTAGGCAGGAGGGCCAGGTTTCATCTTGTTCTAGCAGTAAATTCTTACAGCAATACATGTTTTGGGTTTTTTTTCCCCTGGCCTCCAGAAATTTCTTAAGTCACTTAAATGAAAGGAAAATCCAGACATACAGCATCAAAGAAATCTGGCCCAAGTACCATAATTTAAGTATGCCATAATGCATAGAAGTGCAAAGAAAATGATGAACTGAAATACAGCTCTTGA
Source organism: Regulus satrapa (assembly GCA_013396955.1). Classification (NCBI taxonomy): domain Eukaryota; kingdom Metazoa; phylum Chordata; class Aves; order Passeriformes; family Regulidae; genus Regulus; species Regulus satrapa. Next base: position 16,753 of record VWZN01008695.1, read on the forward strand.
GAAGAACACACACAAAGCTTCTATGCTTCCATGGCAGAGGAAGCCCCTTTCAGCCACTTCTACATGCAAAAAACCCTACTAAATACTATGACTGCATGTGTGTGCACATGTCCATTTGAAGCTACACACACAACCTACAATTATCAACTGCAGCAATCATAAAGTATTTCATTCCTAAGGCTAAGGCCCTCATGCTTTATCCAGCAAGTATGAAAACCACCAACTAGAAAGCTAATATGCTTCCGTCTCTCCAAATTTCAGACAGGCGTCCTGTACTAAGGAGAACAACTACATACTGAGTTTCTAGAGATACCAGGTTTAAAAAGCACATACATTAGAGTTGCAGTCAGTATGAAATAATATTTTTCAGGTCAACAGAACATTTTAGTTTTTTGCTAGAAACACCACACATTTTTCAGAAGATAATGAAATTGAGAAAAGGGGAAGAATCAAGAACTCTTCAGATGTTTTTATGTACACAGTTGCTCACACTAAGGCATTACACATGCACAAAGTTATACCTCATTTCTATCAATAAGAGCAGTACCTATACAGCATTGTTTATCATAGAAGAAATACTGTAATTCCCAAAATATCTTCTTTTGTGACTATCTTTGAATTTCAGCTTGATTCAGGTAATGCACATTAATTAAAAGGAATTACTGCTCATTGCTTCTGCCTTTCCCAAACTGAAATTCACTGTAAATGATCCTTAATATTGGAGTATTTACTTTACTCTTTAAAATAAGTACATAACCACAGAGAGCTTGCTGCTTAAACTCATAAAAAATTTTTACCTCCACAGAGTATGAGAAAAATGTGATTACAAACAAAATCCTAAAAATCTTCACTGACTTTAATTTTGTGATAGATAGATAGATAGATGCTTACTAATTTTTTGGCAGAAAAACAAGTTTGTCATTTGTCAAGTCCATGATGGATGAACCCATTCCTAGTGAAGAGTGCTTTCATTCAGACATCATCAACAAGAAGTTCTGACTGAAGTCCTGCTGTGCAGAACTCCACTAGGCTGTATCTTCACAGGACCTAAGGAACCTCAGCCATGTCTTACCACGAGCTAACTCAACTAGACTGAACTGATTGTGATGGGGTCAGTCGTCACTCCCTCAGCCTTGTCATCTGCAAGCTGAACAAAGCAAGCCTTCAGAAGTCGTGCCCTCAAGACCTACCACCACCTTGGTCACCCTTCCCTCTCTAATAGCTTTATGCTCTTAAATTGTGTAACTTAAAACTACTCCAGCACTCGAGGTGAGGCTGCCCCAGCTCAGAGCAGAGCAGGACAATCCCCTCCCTTGCCCAGCTGGCCATGCTGTGCCTGATACACCCCAGGACACAGCTGGCCCTCCTGGCTGCCAGGGCACTGCTGACTCATATCCATGTTCAATTTGTCATAAAACCAAGCCCCAGATCTCTTTCCAACCCTATTTCTGGATGGTTGCTTTTCAGACTCTTGCTCCCCAGTTTGTATATTCCAGCAGCATTACTTTGGAACAGATGCAGAATCTGGCATTTGCTCATTTTACATTTCATATGGATGGTGACTGCCCAGCTCTCTAGTCTATCCCAATCTCTCTGCAGGCCTCTGCACCTTCAAGGGAGTCCACAGCTCCTCTTAATTTAGTACAATTGGTAAAGTTACTTCATGTAATGCAAATTGCTCAGTACCTGTATTTAGACAATTAAAAAAAAAATATTAAAAAGCAATGTCCCTAAAATGGAGCCCTGTGGAACCCCACAAGTGATAGATCCCCAGTCTGATGTCACNAGAAGTCGTGCCCTCAAGACCTACCACCACCTTGGTCACCCTTCCCTCTCTAATAGCTTTATGCTCTTAAATTGTGTAACTTAAAACTACTCCAGCACTCGAGGTGAGGCTGCCCCAGCTCAGAGCAGAGCAGGACAATCCCCTCCCTTGCCCAGCTGGCCATGCTGTGCCTGATACACCCCAGGACACAGCTGGCCCTCCTGGCTGCCAGGGCACTGCTGACTCATATCCATGTTCAATTTGTCATAAAACCAAGCCCCAGATCTCTTTCCAACCCTATTTCTGGATGGTTGCTTTTCAGACTCTTGCTCCCCAGTTTGTATATTCCAGCAGCATTACTTTGGAACAGATGCAGAATCTGGCATTTGCTCATTTTACATTTCATATGGATGGTGACTGCCCAGCTCTCTAGTCTATCCCAATCTCTCTGCAGGCCTCTGCACCTTCAAGGGAGTCCACAGCTCCTCTTAATTTAGTACAATTGGTAAAGTTACTTCATGTAATGCAAATTGCTCAGTACCTGTATTTAGACAATTAAAAAAAAAATATTAAAAAGCAATGTCCCTAAAATGGAGCCCTGTGGAACCCCACAAGTGATAGATCCCCAGTCTGATGTCACCCCATTCACTGTAGCCCTTTGTGCCTGACCCCTGAGCCAGCTGCTCACCCATCACATGATGTGTTTACCCAGCTGTGGGCTGGACATTCTCTCCAGAAGGGTCCTGTGAGAGACAGTATTGAAAGCTTTACAGAAATCCTGAAAGATGACATCAACCGGCTTTGCTTGGTCAACTGGGTAGGTTATCTTGTAAAAGAAAATTAAGTTTGGCAAACAGATCTTTCCCCTCATGAACTCACACTGGTTGTGACCAATGACTGCATTGTTCTTAAGATGTCTTTCAATAACTCCCATACCAGGTACTGAAATGAGACTGACAAGCCTGTAGTTACCAGTCCTTCTTACCTTTCTTGAAAACTGGGTTAAAGCCCTGCTTAGTTTGCATTCAACTGCTGCTTAATTGATTACAGTTTAATTTCCATTCAATCTCTGATTAATAGTGATTTTATCACCATAGAATCACTAATAAAAACCCTTTTAGTTAACATCATAACCATTACCTCTCTTAGTTCACCTGTCATGCGGCATTTTATACATCAGACTGTATGAACAACTTTACCAAATTAAGCTCAATTATAAGTTATTAAAATTTAGAAAAATAAACTAGAAAACCAAGTAGAGATGGCCAATTTTAAGCCCCAAAGACACTATGCCATTTTTCTTACATATACAGAAAAATATAGTGCATATTACTATGCATTATTATACGTACATATAGTCAGTTTAAGATAAAAACACAGTGCACAAATTTTCAACATTTCAATGCACCATAATGTTCAGAATGTTCCAGAAACATTTTAACAAAGTACATATTCTCAGCAGAACAGTTACTGCTGTTCTACAAAAGGAAACTAGATGGTCTCCTCAGAAATGAGCTGCCTATCTTGCCAAGGAACACTGACTTGTGTTCCCTGTGTACCCACAAAAATAAAAAAATATCCATTTGGGAAACATCCTGGGGGTAATATCTCAGTGGCAGAGTAAAACTCAGCTGGAGTTGTACAGCCAGTGTAAAATGCAAACTTCAAATGGTTTGACTTTCACAGGAAAAATCCACATATACAGTGGTGTATGGTTTACCTACATTGACAGGTACCTGGGAAAAGAAAACCTAGTATAAATGTGTCAAGGCTACTAGTCAATTTTCCTATGAGCTTTAAATTAGCTTGCTCCTATCAGTGAATCTTAAACAGATTCATTTCAGGTCCTGAAACTAAAAGCTGCTGACAAAGCCATAAACAACTTGCAGTACTTGTTCACTAAATATGGAAGAAATCTTATGTATATCAATTCTTAGATTCTCATTATAAGGAAGTGAATAGGTAATGCGAAAAATGTACCCTGACACCAAATAACCACAGGATGACACAACTTGAACTCCACAGTGAACTCCCAGTCATATTAAGAACTCTAAAATTGTACTGTCATACAGTAGACAGAAAATACAGGAAATATTCTCTTAAAAACAGAATATTCACAGATAGGATATTTGACAGATGTAAATTCCGTCTGTCAACAATACACTAATAAATGGCAGATTATCCCATGTCACAAACTGTCCTATCTTATCCAAAAGCCTACTAACTAAGTGTGCTTAAACATGCTTAAAACGTGCTTCACAACACAAAAACCCTGCTGTTTTACATTCTGCATTTTGGGGGCTTTTTCATAAAAACAAAAGATCCACCAAAACTCAATTTCTTAAACTGTCATTCTAAACTGCCATTTCTATGAAATAAATTGTAAAAAAATATAATTTACCAGCTAAAGAACTCTCTGTTCTCTGTGATGCTAAGTATTTTCTGTAAGTTACATTAATAAGCATGAGAGGACTGAGACATTACACCTGGACACTTCCTGTTTTGTTTCTCAGAACACAGCCAGAGAAACTTTCCAGGATACACCTGGATTCAGCACACGGTCTCTTGCCTGCCCTCAAGATAGCAGCTTAATTGGTTGTGTCTATTTCACCGTTAGCTTGAAAAATTTCTGTGGAACAGAAGCACTTGCTTTGCCCAAGATCCGGGCCGTGTGACAGCATGGGACAATAACCAGATCAACAAGTACGCTGGCAAGATCTGGAGCAGGTTCTTGGCCAAGGGTGCAGCCACAGGGCACCCAGCTGACTGCAGACTTCACCCCAGGACCTCACACAGCTTTCCAAATCTCATGTACAGTCTCATGGATATTATGTACCTCTCAAGGTAAGCACCCTCAGAGAAGATAACACATTTTTAAATGAAGGAGAAAACAGATGGATATCTGGATTACTAAGGTTTTATTTTTCTCCCCACAAACAAGATATGATTCACCTGAACCTACACTTATTCTGACTGCAGAAGTACTTCAGCTAGCTGGTTCTGATGCACTCATGCATCTGCTGTTAGTTCTCTTTCTTAAAAATTATTTTTGTTCGCTCGTATGCATATTTTGCGCCAGAAACACTCTATTATTTTTTTTCCCAATGCATTCCAGATTAATATTATATTCACTGGAGGCAGAACATGGTATTTGCAAAGCTGAGTCATGCCAGCTACTAAATACAACCTCTTTTAAAGAGGAGTAAAATAACATGAAATTTTAATCAATTAATCCAGGGACCATGAAGGTAAACTGTTAATCTTATTGTTGGTAGATGTTTTCTGTATGCTAAAACTCAACTCATAACAAAGTTACCTGCTTCTCAATTAAGTGCAGTTAGAAAAACTCTATTGTGCTACTCGGTGTTCAGAAACAGATGTTGTGACTGCAGAGTCAAACACTAGCAGATAGCTTGTGTTATCTGGAGTCTTAATTACACCCCAATTTCATTAAACAAAAATTAACAAGGTGCCCAGCTCTTCTTATCAGGTTCATTTTCTTGGACTGATCAGGGAGTTATATTCTGAGTTAGTAAGTAGCCCTCACAATAACATTAAGATGTTCCCAAAAAATCTTGATCACACAAAAAATGCCACAAAGAACCACATCACAATCCTCCCTGCCCCCAAATAAGGGTTTTAAATTATTTAGCTCAAGGCCAGACAGCATTTGCTGCTTAATTCCTTTTAGCTTTCAGTTAGTCATGCTCCTACACAAAAACTTCTGCCTTTGAATGTTTGTTCTTAACATAATTCACAGATTAGCGACTCAATTAGAGACATATTAGATTTACTAACTCAGAAATCAGAAAGCATATTCTGAAAAGGGGGAAAAAAGGAAGGCAACGAAGAACACAGTGGATATGGGACTAGATCTGCTCATGGTTACAAACACCATGCCTACAGAAAAGGTAGGTGTTTAGTTGTCTGAGATATGATTTCATGCATAATCTTTGTACTACACCTCATCCACATCCCACGATGGCACCCCTGGAGCTGTCAAGTGTGGCTGTATGTGAGGGAGCTGACTTGCAAGAGCAGAGCAGGGCTAGCTACACCAGACAGAACTCAGGAGCAGATTACCAAAAGTGAGTCTGGACCACCTGCTGCAACTCCCACAGAGAGACATGACCCAGACTGACCAAACCTCAGAGCATGACCCCTCTCAAAATGCCTCCTCTTCCCCTCCACACATTCTTGTACCTCAACCCCTTCAGGGCCATCTCCGTAGCGCTGACTCTGGGTATCCAGAGTTAAATCTTTGTTCTTAAGATGTGAATAATTGCAAAACAGAGTCATGCCATACGGTCTACCTAAAAATTAGTCAAACAAGTGCTTTTGCTCCTGAAAAAATGAATGCACTGTATTGCTATCCAGCACAAAGAGCTGCATCATGTCAAAACTAAAATAACTATTTCCACATAATTGTAACAACAAAAAAAAAAATAGGGACTTAAGAGATTTTTTGTTTGGCCTAAGTAAACAGATTACGATAGCCTTGTGCTCATAAATGGCTTCTATTGTAAAATATCGAATTACTTAGCAATAGCTATTACATAGCACAAACAAGCTCAGAGCCAAGTCAGACACCCTGTATGACACCTGTCTGTCAAACTCACAGGAAGACACTGTTGCTCTTAAGGGAAGGAAACAGAGGTGTCTAAGCTGAGCACAGATGAGGATTTCTCAATTAGTTGACGCTAGCTAGAAGGTTCTCTGTTAATAGAGTATTTTTAATCACTGCAAACAATTAAGAGACCAGTACAGTGTTTCCAACAATAAATAATTTTTTTAAAAAGTTAAAGTATAAACATGAGATCAAGTTATCTAGCTTATTTATCAAAAAAGAAGGTTTTTATTTGCATAGTCATGCTTTCAGATGAAAGATGGAAGCATAAAACATAACTTGAATTAGAAAAAAAATTATTATGTCCAAAACACAAAGGACATTTTTGATATAACTGGGTTATTACTTTCTAAGGCAGGTTTGCAAAACAGCACTTTTGTACTCTGATACTCAGATTCCAGGGCCCCTTTACTACTCTAATACGGAATTAATCAATTTATCCCTTAAATCAAGTTAAATTGTTTAGGGGAAAAATGAGAAAGCTATTACCAAAAAAAAAAAATTTCCTGGGTTTTTTCTAAATTGTACAACAGCCCCAATAGGCAAGTAGTTGAAGTTTCAGCACATTATTCAGTGGGGGAAGAAATGAAAAAGTTCTTGACGTATGTTACAAAGCTATATAGGTTTGCTTGATGTATGTTCAATAATAAAAAAATATTCTGTTATAATTCAAAGACAGCCAAAACTTTGAGAAATAGTACCAAGCAGGTAAGCAATCTATAGTTCTTTTCCCTGAACAGGCCCTGTTCATCATCTTAGATCCAGTGACTTCTTTGATATAATTTATGATGTCAATTTTGAGATAGCACTGTCACAGCAAAGGCTGGTATTTACTGTAAAAAAAATAAAATTCATATATATAAGGACCTTTGAGTATAACCAATTATCATGAATTTTATTTCTAGTATTTAACAGGAATTAGTTTAATTGCTAAAACCAGCCAACCAACCAAATAGGAGGCTCATGGCAGGTACAGGCTTTATGGAAGTCTCCTAACCTTTTCCTCTTCATATGTGTGGGAAACTAAGGCATGCAACAATTGTACCTTAAGACAGCCAAGGATATTCATACTCAACTTTGTTCTAAGCACACACATTTCCATTTGAAGGATTTCACCTCTCACAGAGGTGGGGTATTGGAACTGCTCACAGATGCTAAAGACCGAGACCCTTCCAACAGGCCAACAAATATCTACTAGTTTTTGAAATTCTGTATGTTAATATTTTAAAATTTTATGGGCAGACATAATAAAAGTAAAATATGTTAACTTTTCTTAGAAAGCAACAGATACATGCCTCAGCAGAAGTTTTCCTGTACTCTGCTCACAAAACTTTGCAGTTCATTGAACAGTATGCCTTGAAAAAAATCCCACTGAATATGCACTGCAGATTACTTTAATCCGTAATTCATTTAAAAAGAATTGTACACATCTGCCTTGGTATCTGTTCTCATTGCATTCTAGCAATAGAGCTGTTGAGACATATTCAGATAATTTCATGACAAAACACATTATTTTTGAAGGGAATCTTCAGTTACACAGTTTTACTGCTCAGAATAAACATGTCAAATGGTCCTCTGCCTCTCTGGTAGTAACACATGTTGCTCCTCAAAAACACAATTCTAGGAAAAGACTGGGTTTAATATTTCTTGAAGTGGAAAGACTGACTGAAGCAGGGATATATAATATGAATATACTGCAGTGGCTGCAGTGTCCACCGAAACTGCTTCGCTACTAGACAGGCAAAATTACCCCTAATGGATACAGCAAGTCTGTTGTTTAGGTGACACTAATAAAACACAGACACACAGTTTTTTAGAGTTATCAACTCTTACTTGCCAGGTAAACACCAAGCAAAACATGAAAGAAGATTAGCTGCCAAATCTCTACAAATAGGCAACAATACAGGACAATAACTGCCAGGTAACACTTAATTTCTCACTGTTTATTAACACATGGGTTTGTGCAGAATTAGAATTCACTAGTATTTTTTATTCTATTTTGAAATAATTCTCATGACATGAAATTCTAAAGACATGACAAGGTTTTAAAATGTCTCATGTTTTTTTTTCCTCAAGATACAGACTTCATACTTGTAGCTTGAGATTATGGTAAAAGTCAAAAGCCTTTAAAGTGAGACAATCTGCACAGAAAAAACAGGCTAATAAAACAAAACACAGTTTGGAAAGAAACCTTAGTTACTCTGCTGACCTACCAAGTTACGAAAAAAGCTAGTAACATCCTGTTTTCTGATGGATATATTTGCTAGAACTCAATTTTGCATAACTACTCTTTGCAAAGCATTATTAAGTTGAAAGCATATTTTTAAAACAACAAATAAATGTATTTTATTAAGTCATTGGTTGATTTGAGGCCACTATCATGCTTGTACTGCTTTGTATTTACCCAAATGGTCAGTCTTGTTTTGTTTGGGGTTTTTGTTTTATTTTGTAAACTATGAAGCAGAAAAAACCTCCCTGAAGTTTGAAACTTCGCTGTGTAGGTAAGTGTCAGATTAATT
>VWZN01008695.1:70101-91985 GCA_013396955.1 Regulus satrapa
GCATCTTGAAAATTAACATAGTGTTTAGTATGTTTGACTCTCGAGTGAAGATTTTTCTGAAGTTGAGAAACATATGGAACATTTGGTAAAAGTGGAAAATGATCCTGAGAAGAGGTGCTTGTCACTCTGCCAATCACCCCTGTTCTCCTGACTCATTCTTCTCTTTCCTTTTCCTTTTCCTTTTCCTTTTCCTTTTCCTTTCCCTTTCCCTTTCCCTTTTCCTTTTCCTTTTCCTTTTCCTTTTCCTTTTCCTTTTCCTTTTCCTTTTCCTTTTCCTTTTCCTTTTCCTTTTCCTTTTCCTTTCCCTTTCCCTTTCCCTTTCTCTACCAAGGCTCTTTCCCAAGAGTGGTTTAACTGGTGGTACAGTTCTATTTTGCTAAAACACTGACAGTCTTCCTGAACACTAGCAATTAGGTTCAGATGTCATGAGCTATATTATACCACTGTGCTGCGACATGGGGAAGTAACAGCTGGTTGAATAAAGGATACATCTAAATTTCACAAATTTTTTAAACTAAAAAAAATTGGTTTACATGAGGGCTGTTTTATGGAAAGGGGTCAGGAGAAGTAAATAGTTCCTTGGAGATCCAGTAAAGGCAGCAGGTCACCCAGCTGAAAGGAACAGCCTAACCTTGGCTCTTGATTTCTCCATATGTAATTCTGTACTGAGAATTTTCTAATGATGGCCTTTATCAGCCCCACTTCTTAGCACATAGTTTATTTCAAGCACTGATGAGAAAGCCAAGGGTACAAACTCTATTCCACCACTAAATTAGACATTAAAACCATAAGGGACATAAAATTCAGAAGTGCAATGGCTTTGCTCTTCTGTCTGGATGCCTCTGGTTTTTTTCTCGAGCGGCAATAGCTGGAATATTTCCATCATGCGATCTAGGTCTTATTTGGTATGGAAAGGAGAATAAGGATAAAAAAAAAGACTCACGTATCAGTCATCAGAGTAATAAATTTAATTTGATAACTGATCTAAATTTCATATTATTGGTGTTTATTATCAGCAACTTCTATATATGGAGGCAGCTGTTATTTCCTTTAGTGGGCTTATTTTACTCCTCTGTGCACATACTTCCTTTGCCTCAAGCATGCCTTCCTGGCAACATTGATTATGAATCAGTTTACTTATGGCAATTGTTCTGAGTACAGCTTTTAGAAAGCCATGAAATCCTTCCTTTCTCAAGGTGTTTTAGGCACCAAAAATCTGCTAATATATATATATCTTAGTGTTTTTAAGAAGCCTGTCTACAGTGAAGAAAGAGAAACAGGTTCATGTTGTTACTAAGGCAGAGACAAAGTTATTTTTGTTCAGTGCTGTTCACCACAAAGTAAATAAAGAAATTTTATGTGATAGATATCCATAATAACTCTCTGGGACCAGGCAGGCAGAGGTCATAAAGCAAGACATCAGCTACACAAAAAATATGCTTAGGTAATTTTAAATGGGAGTGTGAGCTGTAGGGCTGGAAGGGCCTAGATCTAATGTTCATTTACTTTGCCTCCTTTGTCTTCCTTCAATAACAAGCATGCAGCAGTACCAGTTTAGTGAAAAATTTCCATAAAGACTGCTAGTACCTTAGAGGACTTGAAACCAGTCTGCAAATGTCCCCAGCTATAACTGAAAAAAACCAAACCAAACCAAACCAAACCAAAAACAAATCAAAACACATTCAACTAATGAGGGTCACATCCAATTCACATAGGAAATGAAGAGGTATAAATTGCCTGTGGCTTCTTTAAGACTTTTTCAACCCAAACCAAAGATTTGGTATGAAACAGGCCAATAGCTGTTTTTTTCCAGGTGCTCTGTTACCCCATGAGAGTCAGGAGCAGCACTGAGTTGATCCTGAGTGAGGCTGTGCTTTCTGTGTCACCCTGTGTCACACCATCTTAGGTTGATGTTGAAGGATGCAAGTCTGCTTCTGTGCTACCCAGCTGCTCGAGCTTGCCATGTGTTTGCATGTTTGTAGGAGTCTCTCAGCCATGAGACGTCAACTCTCTGATCTTACTGATGGCCAATACTTCTTACTTGAAGGCACAGTCTTCAACCAGATCCACAAGCTTATCTCACTTGCCAGATAATTATAATTTTCATAGGAAAGAGAACACGTTGCTCCTGAGAGCAAGGCACAACTTTCAGTGGCAATTCCATCATGGAGAAGCTTAACCCAACAATGATATGCTAAGAAATTTAATAATTGATTCCTTGTGTAACTTTCTTTAGCATCATGGGTGTTGAAGTGTAATTTTGTCAAACACAGCCTGCCAGTGTCATCATCTGGTTAAGCCAACTTCAAACCCAACCATTACAGTTGCATGAGAAGCCTGCATGTTGTAGCAGGAGGTGTTTGGATCTGTTCTTGTGCTCCTGCAAGAGTGCTAGCCCTACACTTAGGCAACATCCAGTTTGTGCTGTGGTGCAAAAAACCCGCAGACATAGCTCAGACCTTGAGCTGACCAGCTGACCAGCTACCCAGTGGTAGAAGCCTCATGATCTATGTCTCACCTGGTAGCTCAAGACATTCAAGCATTACCTATATATAAACATGCAAGCACACAAGATAATGAACCATAATTTAGACATTTTGTTAACTGCACAATCATACTTCTCAGAGCTTCTTCTAGGACAAGCAAAAGGCAATCAGGCTGTTTTTTCTTTATGTTGTAGGAGGATATAACATAAAACACAAGCACACACAACAATCATCACAGTGATTTACGGACTTCCAGCAATTTTCCATAATCTTTCCTATCTCATTGTGGGGACCTGCAAATTCTCCCCAACTTTATTCTGGATAGTGTATGTCTGACAGATAATCATTGCTCAGAAAATACATTCCATATGAAATATTTTTTAGCACAGTGATGCTGTATGGAATTCATCTGAGAATTGTAGCATTTCTCTGTATCTCCTGGAATTGACTTTAAGGAGTGATTTCTAACAAAATTTCTTGCTGTGAGAAGCAGAAAAATTGGAGCAGTATTGGTCCCTGCAGATATATTCTTCAGATCCCAGATTTCCTATTCCAGTTGCAAAGCCCTAAAAAGTACTACTGTTTCACTGTACAAACCAGTAGAAAGTAACCTTTCAACTTTATCAAGCCTGATCTATGACAAGTTGACAATAGGGCTATCAGATGCTATATATCATGTATGTGTTTTTAAGTGCATACTCAAACATGCAAATCACATGCATAGGTACCAATCTCTTCATATAATGGAGGAGGGTTCTAAAACTGGGCACTACAAGATGAATAAGACAAAGTAAAGTTATTTCTACAAGAATTAGACTAAAATAACAAAGATGTGACCTGTATGAGCAGGACCTTTCTCCCTCAACATTATTGTTACCTCCATCTTGGACACACACTAGGAAAAAGGGGATCTGACCTCCACAACATTACCTGAAGCCCCAGACCTTTGCCTTTCCTCCAGGCCTTTATAGGCTTTAGGTCTGCTGACATGTTGCAGAAAACGAGGTTAAAGAGCAAAGGCAGGTGGTTTCTTCTTACCAAACTAGTGAAACCCACACATGTTATTTCAGGAAGCTTCCTCTTTGGGGGCAGAATAATTTAAAGATGAGAAATGAGAAGTGCCACTGCTGATATGTCTTCACAAAGCTGTGCAGAGAAGGCCACCCAGGTGCATGAGCAGGTCGTGGAGTGCATAATGAAAAACAGCACTTTTAAACACATAGCCTTATTCCTGTGCCCTGGAGGACCAAGCTCTCGATTCCATTAATATGGAGGAGATGTTTTGCCCTAAGGAAACTATGCAGTGCTACTATAACCTTTTTCTTTTTCCTACCCTCCTTTCACAGATCTACTTGTGGCCAGCTGCAAGGTGGTGCTATTCTGCCCTTTTGGCTATTCATGTTGCATATTCTGTTGCAGTTTAAGAAGTGTCCTCTTTGTTGTGATTATGTGCATAGATGCTGATCAATCACACCCACTTTTCCCTGGACTACTTCTCACCCCATTCCACCCAAGTGCCCTGAGATTGTACAGGGTATTTGGGTGAAAACTGGAGCAATCTCTGGTTATTGTGTACAGTCACTCTGGTGCACACTCATCACCCTGCTGCTTCTGTGCTGTGGATGCAAGTGCACACCCAACACTGCTGAATTTTGCAGTGGTTCTGTTCCTGCAGGTAAATACAGAAGACAAAAGAGAGACACAGTCACTCTGAAAAGCAACTGTGGCGTCATGCCACAAACCCAGTTGTGGCTCTCTGGCTAGCTTTCTCTGCCTTTGGGAGCTATAACCTGCTCTAGTCCTTTCTGCTGACAGCATCTATCTTTTTACCCTCAGCTGCCTTTAATGCATGGGCCATTAATGCGCTGTGGATACACAGCCAACATTCATCCACTCACTCAGCCAGACATCTGGAGCTCAGTGGCATTTGACCTCTTCTTCACTCTGGACCAGGCAGTGTGGGCAGGTTTCATTACACTCCCTGGTGCCTTTATGTTGCCACACAGATGGACACTCCAGATCCTGACGTGGATACCTCACTCCTGCCTTGGCTCCAGATGTTTTCTTCAGACAGGATGCGTAAGTAAAGGAATCAACAGCTAATTTCATGAAGGGAGGAAGGGAGGGGAGTTATTACTATGAAAACAATATTGTGCTTGCAGGGAAAATACTTTGGACATAGGAACTTCAAAGTAGGACAAGAGTGATAAGAAACAGATCTCAATCAGAGCTTAATTTCCTGTTTTCTATTCAAAACAGTCCTGTGTCACAACCAGTGCATTATTACTATCCTAGCTAGGTCAGGAGATTTTATCCTAAACACTGCAGATTGCTGTGATCAGAATATGAAGAAATAACAACACATGTTTTTTCTACAAAAGATTTTGACCTGCTCTTTTCCTGCTGTTCTGGTAACTCAGCTGAATGAATTCCCACAACCTACCACCATGATTACTAAAACTTCTTTCTCTTTGGCTCCCCACTATCATATAAGCTATAAAGCAGATTGTAGAACTGTTCAACTTGTCTATAAACCTGGCCTTGTCAACCCTCTTCATTACCTTTACCTCAAGGCTGCTGATCTGAGTCCCAGATAAGTGAGAGCCATCTCCCTTCTAAGAAGCAGCCTTTGATGCATCTCACCTTCTACACAATCAGGCTGCTATCCTCACATTGTGGTTTTCTCTCTTTGGAGATGCCCTCAGACTCTTTCTGGCCATCTCTGGGTTATTCATGAAAATTACAGAATTACACAGAATCACAGAATATGTGGAGTTGGAAGAGACCCACAACTGCTTGTCTTGCACAGGACATTACCAAGATTTATACCATGTATCCAAGAGCATTATTCAAATGTTTCTTGAACTCTGTCAGGCTGGTGCTGTGACCACTTCCCTGGGGAGCCTGTTCCAGTGCCCAGCCACCCTTGGGTAAAGAACCTTCTTCTAACACCCAACATAAACCTCCCATGACACAACTTTAGGCCATCTCCTCAGGTCCTGTCCCTGGGTACCAGAGAGAAGAGATCACTGTCTGCCCCTCCTCTTCCTCTCATGAGGAAGTTGTAATGAAAATGATGTTTCTCCTCAGTCTCCTCCAGGCTGAACAGACCAAGTGACCTCAGCTATTCCTCATACACCTTCTCCTTTAGGCCCTTCACCACCTTGTGGTCCTCCTTGGGAAACTCTCTAAAAGCTTAATATCTTTCTTAAATTGTCATGACCAAAACTGCACACAGTATCAAAGATGGAGTTGCATCTGGAGAGCAGAAAAATCTCCTTCCTTGACTGGCTGGTGATGCTTTTGCTCCTTAGTTCTTATTTCTATTTCATAACTCTATCTCGGTTTATGTGTCTCTGTTCATGGAGTACACATATATGTTCTAAAATAAAACTTTGTGATGGTCAGTTTTACTAACGTTTAAAATTACACATTATTATAATTGTTGTTTAATTATAGAGAAGCTTTTGGTTCTGCAAAGTTTGGCCTGAACCACAAAATAATATTTTTGGAGACTACAAAGCAGCAGTCAAATATCACTGAGTAATGAAATTCAACCAACAATGACTTTTGAGATCTTATTCACAGTTCCTTGTTACTTTCTTTGTTCATTTAGTAATGGGAAGGGAAGGGAAGGGAAGGGAAGGGAAGGGAAGGGAAAAAGAGTAAAAATAAAATAGTTTCTCTCCTGGAGTATTGTTTCTAGCAAGAAGGAAGAATGCATTTTTCAGTATTCTAGAACTCCAGCTAGTCCTCCAGCCGCCATACTGGCATCAAAATGCAAATGTAATCTGCATAGTTGTAAAATATTTGCAACCTGAAACCAATACATGTCTACACCTAATTAATTAATGGACAAATCTGGGCTTCCTGAACTGATTGTGGTTTGCAAACAGTCCAGCTACAGGCAGTACCTGCTGCTGACAGATTGTCAGAGAGAGGGCTCTGTAGGCCCAGAGGTTGCTGGATCTCATCAAATTCTTTGGCTAAAAAAGGAAAAACTTTAGCCAAAGGGAAGAGCTTCTGTGGTCAATATAAATAGCTTTTCCTAGCTCTTTCTCTGGTTGTTGCAGTGACTTGGCTTAACTGATAAGGAAATTCCAGGCCAGAAGCTCTTATGCTACTGAAGAGAATTTTAAAAACTCTGTGGGTTTCCAGGGGTGTGGAGGCAGCCATTGAGGAGCATTATGTTCCTTCCAGAAATCCTCTCCAATGTTTTCTTACCCAGCTGTTCATGTTGGGGCCATGTCCATCTCCCACACAACAGCAATCACGTCTCATGCATTCCCCACTTCCTCTTCCCTCTGCTCCTGCTCAGACACTGGGAATGACCAATGACCCTGAGGCTGATCACTGCTAACCACTCTTGCCTAACAGAGCTAGGGGCCAGCTACTGACCAAGGTGCTAGAGGATGCTGGGAGGATCCAGTCCTGCCCATTACATTATGGGTGAGGCTGTCATGGCATGTTTGGGATATTTGAAGTCTGGGCATGACTGTGCAAGGAGGTTAGCACCCTGAAAAGTGCAGCACTCCCAAGTCCTGCACAGCCCACTCACAAGTGCCAGTAACAGCAGCTGTGGGCTGAGTGTGGGTACAACTATCCCTCCCTGCTCTCATGCTATGCACTTCCCTGAGCAGTGCCCTAGGGACTGCCTCACCTGTCCCTCACCTGGTTTCATTCATTGGGCTGCTTAGGTTCAGCTGGAAATAGCCATATGTAAAGGCATAAAGATGAGCATAGCAAATGAGGGATGTTAGAACACTTGACACAGTGTCTAACTTGGCTTTGAAGCAGCATGTCCACAGCTGCACAGTTGTGCAATCATTGTGTAGTGTGAAGCGTTGTTGAGTTTCTTGGACAATTTTGTTGCTCCATACCAAAATGCCATGTGCAAGCACAAGTTTGAAGGTCTGAAAAAGGCTTTGTTGATGCTATCTGCAGTTGGTTCTATAACTGTCTTTTTGGACTGATACACACACATATGTATATATTTAACTGTACCAGATATACTTCTTAGATAACAGCCACATTGTCAGTACAGATAAAACACACAAGACATGAAGCACAGAGCTACTTTCTTTGAAAGTAAATCAATCCCTCTGTTGAAGATTTGTACAGATATTTACCAGGGTAAAATTTAAAATGGCTCCAGAAATAAAATGGGTGGTTTTGCATTCTTTCTATTGATTTCTGTATTGCTTTTGGGCTATTGCACACCCAAAGGCATGCAGTGCCCACAGGAGCTTGGCACACTTTGAAGATTATGCCTAAATCTCCTTGCTTTATGCAAGGAGGTGAATTAAATGATATTGTTCCTGTACATAAGACAGAAAAAATTTAGTCCCAGGTTTGTTATTTCCTTGCCAAACTGTCCTTGTAAATAAAGTATGCTGCCAGTTCTGCCAGCTTTTAAGCAGTGGATTTAATTAGGCTGTTTACATAAGCAGAAGCACGTATTTGTTCAAATGCTGCCCAGTTCAAATTCAGTGTCAGCTGAAAATTTCATATGAAGTAATGATTTAAGGAAGTAAGACACTCCTTACTGAAAGCCCTATCCTACTTCTGTGGCAGTAATGGCGTGGGTGAAGGCCACACAACCAGGGGCTTTAAAATTTTATTTCCATACAGCACTTTTCTTCTTCCTTGTTGTGAGATTGATAAGCAAAGATAAGGCAACAAGAAGCACCAGCCTTTCTGGTTTTAATGGACTCAGGATATCCACAGCGATTTACATGTTGCATTTTAGCTATCTGACATAGCTGCTGTTAACTCTTCTCATAATTCAGCAGGGATAGCAGAAATCATCAACCACTCAAAAAAGAATCATCTGAGATATTTGTATATGGTTAGTATTGGTCCCTATATATAGAAAAAAAAAGAATTTTTGTCCTCCTTCTCAGCAAGAAGATGATAAAAATCTTGATGGAAGCACAAGACAGGCAGTGGCCAACAGACAGAGAAAAAAAGACTCTTTCCTATATATAGTCTAAGTCTGTTCTGACAAGTGTACCCAAGTCAGAGTTTGTTGTGGGCCCACGTTACATAGATAAGCAGAACTAGAGCTTCATACTTACAAGAAACCCTCTCACATTCCTGAATAGCTTTTGAATGAACCTAAAATGTGGAGTGGGGAACACTGGAATCCCACTGATTCATGTGGGATTGAGTTTTCTCATGTTTAACTTTGTGGAAATACCAGGAAAGTCCCTGCAAATAATAGTCAGCCGTTACCATTTCAGGAGTAATATACTCAGAATCCATCACCTGGGTGAGGATGAAATAACCCACGCTAATAAAGTGTTAACAGCCATTAACTTTACAACATCTGTGAAACTGTCTCTGCATGGAGTTTTTGAAATGTGTGGTGCATTGGTTTAGCAATTGGCAAGGTTTTGATTGATGGGGGGCTTCTGTGAAAAGAAGATTCAATGCTAACTGGCTCCAAAATGGTCCAACCACTGGCCAAGGTCGAGCCCATCAGCAGTGGTGGCAGTGCCTCTGGAATAATGCACTTAAGAAGGGGGAAAACCTGTGCAGCAGCAACCACAGCCAGAGAATGGAGGAGTGAGTACAGAGGACACAGCAGGAGCCCTGCACACAGCAAGCTCAGTAAGCAGGAGGGCCAGGAGGTGCTGGAGCAAACGTTTCCCTGCAGCCCCTGGTGCAGACCGTGGTGAAGCAGCTGTGGAACTGTGCACTGTGGAACCCCATGTCCCTGCAGCCCATGGGGCTCCACAGTGGAACAGAAATCCACCTGCAGCCCATGGAGAACCCCAGTGTGGAGAAGGTAAATGTGCCTTTAGAAGGAGACCGTGACCCTGTGGGAAACTTGTTCTGGAGCAGGCTCTTGGCAGGACCTGTGGAGAGATGAGCCCAGGCCGGAGCAGGGTTGCTGGCAGGATTTGTGATCCTGTGGGGGACCCTCTACAGAGCAGCCTCTTCCTGAAGGATTGTACACAGTGGAAGGGATTTGTGCTGGAGCAATTTGTGAAGTTTGTGAGAACTCATGTTGGGAGAAATTTGTGGAAGTCTGTCTCCCATAGGAGAGACCCCATACTGTAGCAAGGGAAGAGAGCGGAGTAAAGCATGAATAGAACCCCTTCTCTAGCCCTCTGCACAAGGGGAAAGAGGCAGATATAGCCAAGAGATAAGTCTGGAAGTTATGGAAGGGTGGGGGGAATGCATTTTAAGATTTGGCTTTATTTGCTCATTATCTTAATCTGATCTTGTTTATAATCAATTCAGATACTTTGTGCACATTCTGATCTTGTTTTATCCATGATGGTAAGAAGTAGGTGGTCCCTCCCTGTCCTCATCCTACAAGCCTATAGTTATATTTTTTCTTCCCTGTCCAGCTGAGGATGGGGTGGATAGAGTAGCTTGTTACCTGGCTTTTAAGCAGTGTCAACCCACCACACACAGATAGAGGTGCAATGTGCAATGCTCAAAGAAAAATTATTAAGACAAAAAAGAAGACTAGCATCTCATTAGATTTTCATCTTGTGTTACCTGGCAGGAACACTTCTTTCTGCAGAGATCATGAACTACAGAGGGATATAGGTACACTTCCACCAAGCGCAGCACAACATCTTTTTTTGTTCTATCTTTCTCATGGTCTCCTCCTTTTCTTGTAAGCAATGGTGGAGATGTAGGAATCTCCTCCTCTTTCAGCTTCTGCTGCCTTCAGTATGGTTGAACACATTGCTTCTAAATTACTTTAACAAATATATACTCTAATGTGCTTGGTATAGCACATTATTTTCCAAGCCTCCAGCTGAATCCTCATTCCTGCTCATTCTAATGTTTGTATTAAGCATGCTCTGACACTGTGGGTGTTAAGACTTCAAACATCCTAACAAAAAGGTTGTCTGTTTTTCAGGACACAATACTTCACTATGAGAAGTCACTGATCACAGTCTAATTGACATCAGTGAGAACTGCACTTCACGCTCTTCTTGATATTCTGTCTGTATTTTCCTCTTAGCCCTAGTTATAGCTGTTAAATTGTCCCAGCCTTACCTTACCTTCTGAGGGCATATATTTGCAGAGTAATCATATCACACAAGTGTGCTATTTTACAACAGCCAGCACTACAGCTCATTCTTCTTCTTCTTCATATTCTTATGTATTTAAAGAATCTGTATCTGTTTAGTTTATCTTAGTTTATTCCTAAATTCTGATTGGAATTAATATGAAATATTATTTTTTCACCTATTTAATAACTTTTAAGGTAGCTTTTTCACCTCTATTTAGCAGTTCTTAGCAATTTCCACATATGAAACAGTCCTCTAAATAAACAAAAAATAAATACATAAATAAACACAAAAACTCTTTTCTTTGTTCTTGTTGCTAACATATGCAGAGCCCCATTACTTCCAAAAAAGTGAGGTTTTAGTATTCAGTGGGGTTTTAGTTTCTGTTCCAAATTCAATTCCATAATGTTCCAATTCCATATTACATCTGGTCCAAAGCCATCCAGTTCAAATGCTATTGTGTTTATGAGGGGGGTTTTGATTCTTGTTTGATTGGATGGTTTTGTTTTTTTGTTTCTTCAAAATTCTGTCTTTCCCTATGTTTCTTTGACATGGAATAGAGGAAATAGCACCTAGGAGAAGTCCCTGAGAGACTATATGACTTAACTTTTATGGTCTGAGTTACTGTATATTTGATAAAATACTACACCTGTTAGAAAAGTGAGTTTTAAATTAAGGGAATTGTACAATGACAAAATGATTAAATCTGCAGCAATCTTTAATGGATGTATTGATCACAGACACAGTGTTGTTTACTCTTTTACCAAGTTTTGGGGGGGGTTTTGCACTCCTTTTCTCCTGTATATTTGAGGTGTTCAGTCCTGAAATAGAGAAAAAAACATGTGCCAACATTTCTTCTCTACTTTAAGTGTGTGTAGTTTCAAATAGTCACTGAAATGTGGTCTGGAAAACAGTGAAAAAAATCACAACATGCATCTTAAAACAGAATTTCAAACAAATTGCTCTTAGGGCAATGGGAAGTACATCAAACAGCATACTTTAAAGTATGATTCATCATTTGATGTAGCTGGTGCATCATAACATGTTTCCCATCTGACAAAAGCAGATAATGCACCCTTTACAGCTATATGTCAAGTATAGCTGTGTCACTGGAGCCACAAATTCCCTCAATTTGGTCTTTTGTGGAGCAGCTAAAGCTAAGCAGTACTGAGAAGCATATCTGTCACAGTTCTGCCCACCTGAGGGCTTTCCACGTGGCTTCTTCTCTGAACCACGCATTGCAAAAGGAACTTCTCAATTTCTGGAGTCATTTTTTCTTTTCTTTTTATTTTCTTTTTTTTTNGTATTGTTAATCTGACATAAGTTGACATGTTTCATTTTTTTCATACCTAACAACCTCATAATGATTTAATTCTGTATTTTCATGAAACTTTGAAAGGCTGAGTGCTTCCTACCTAAAGTGTGCACAGCTACAATATTATCAGAAAGTCCTCTTATAGGGGAAATTTTCTTCCTTCATTCTCCATAATGAATAAAATATACAGCCAGAAATCTCCACAAGTCTTTGCAACTGAGTATTTATCTAAGTTCCACTGAATGCACCTGAAATGAAGCAGAAATGGGCAAAATTACACAGAAAAAAAATGAGGTAAAAACCAGGTAATTGAGCCTAAATCTTTCTGCTCAAAGAAATTACTTTCTGAACATGCTGCAGTTCTAATTATGATTGCAATGAAGCCAGACCAAGCACAAATTAATATACTCTTTGCCTTTACTATTTCTGTATTCAGTCCTCTGCTCCTTTTTAGCCCAAACGTAATCAGTCTTCTTTTACCTCCAGTCTGCACTGCAGACTGTGATTAAACAATGAAAATCTGACATTTATCTATAGAGGAAAATTGTTTAAAGAACCACTTAGTACATGGAAATTTTTGTTTCACTCATGCAGAGTTAGTCCTTAATATTCCTTAATTCCATTTACTCTTCCTTCTATGCATTTTAATGCTCTTGCTTTCATTCCTCTGCTCATTCGTTATGGACTTCATTTATTGGTTTGACAGAAGCCAGACTTACCACAGCTACTATTGGACAATACTGCAGGGTCCAGTGAGATCACTTGTCTGCTTGTATTTCCACAAAACATGTTTGGAGGAAAATGACTGAGGAAACCACATGCATTATTAAATAACAGTGATGGAGAAAAAAAATACAAAATCTGGCATATTCTTAATATTCAAGGGAAATTCCTTCTGGAGCTGTTTTCAGCTAGATAGGAATTCCTTCTTCATCTTATTTCAGGCTGTATAGGAGATCTCTTCCGCTGATACAGTGTACTATATTACAGAATAAAAACAGGGAAACTGCTACCAAGGTTACTATATATATTATGTAGCCTTTTAAAAATTATCTGGGACATTACCTCCCGAAAGCCAGGCTTTTCCCTCCTGGCTTCATTAGGCGCAGCTATGTCTGAAAAATGCAGGTTTGTCCCTCCTTTGTCCTTAAAAGCACTTTTTCTTCATGGGTAGTTTGTGCTGAATCTCCAAAAACCTTCCAAGAAACTGACTTTGGACTATACCTGTAAGCATCAGGAGAAAATCTAAAGCACAAGATAGTAGCCTTTCCAAGGAGAAAATGCACAAATGGATAAAAGATCCACACAGCAACATCAGTGCTGGCTCATGCGCAGGTGGATAGCAACAGACCACTTACTAAATGGGCACTTGGAACAGTAAGAAAGCACTACAATGACCTTTTTTGTGATTTTTTTTTTTTTTTCCTCTGCAAACTGACAGGGAAAAGTGTAGAGTATTGTACAGGTTGCTTGTTTTGACTGCCATGGTTCTGGTGCACAGTGAGCAGTGACGAAATTCCCATGCTCAGTTATGGAGATGTCTTTCAGCTGGAAATTGCGGTTCAAGGTGGTTGTGTCAATCTTCACCCACAGCCACTGACCTCAGAGAACAGGGCTGCCACTGCTACAGCAGTGTAACAGCAGAACTCTTCCCGCTTTTATTGCCTAGCACAAAGCATGCCATCCTCTCCCCGAGGTTCAAGAGGCCATCGTTCCACCAGCTGTTTATTTAAGCCTGACTAATCCTGGATTCAAGCCACGGCGTTTTGTGTAGATAGGATGAAAACCTGAAGGACGTACCACAAGACATACAAAAGTATAATTTCAAAAGTAGGTGCTTTTATTCCTCCATCTTGAGGCACACTAGATTACTGAAGTTCTAACTAAATGGAAATACTTGTTTATAAAAAATCAGATTATTTAAACTTACTGCTATTTTTCAAAGTATAATTCATTATCTTTCTCTCTTATTCTCTCTGCAGACTTATTCTTACTGACAGAAAAAAAAAGTCATGGCATACAAACTTCACTAGTGAAGTCTTTCAACAGAATTGGGTATTTGAATACCCTGTGCCACAGATTTACCCTCAAAGTTGACTGATTTAGACTATCAAAATATCAAAACTTTATAACTGTAAACTTACAGAATCATCAAGGCTGGAAGAGACATCTAACATTGCCAAATCCAACCATCAACCCAGCACTGTAACTGCTGTAACCCCTAAGCCACTAACCCATATCACCCAGCACCAAATCTAGATGCCTCTTAATCACCTTCAGGGATGGTGACTCCACCACTTCCCAGGACAATTTATTCTGATGCCTGATCACCCTAACAGTGATATTTCTTTTTTCTAATATCTAATCTGATTCTCCTGTCTCATCTGAAGGCTATTTCCTCTGGTCCTTTCACTGCAGGCCCAGTAGAAGTAACCAACCCCCACCTCACTACAGCCTCCTCTCAGGGAGATGCAGAGAGTGATGGGGGTCTCCCTTGAGCCAGCTCTTCTTGTGACTAAAGAAACCCAGCTACCTCAGGAACTCCTCATAAGACATGTTTTCTAGACCCCATGAGCCTTGTTTCTCTGCACTGGACACACTCCATCACCTCAATATCCTTAATACCAAATACCAACCTTAGTTCTCAATTTATGTTCCTATTTGTGATTTAAATAATTATTTTTGCATAAAACTAAAGACCAAAGATTTGATAGCTTACCAGACTTCAGACTTAAGGACTGAATTTTTCAAGTAGTTTGGAAAGAGTTACCTAAAGCTGGAAAGTATTAGGTCTCAGCTCTTCCTGTAAGCTGGTCAGCCTTTATTTTTAGTTTTCAATTGTCAATATTTTTTTTCCTTTTGTAACGGAAGTTTAAAGAACTGCCAGTACTTGAAGCCGTATTTACAAATCCAATGTGATACAAACAGGGCTGATAATTTTATGCAGCACTCAGACTACTTCAGCTCCTTCAACTGGCAGAACTTCTAAGAAAAAGATTAAATACTTATGTCACTGAAGTTGCCACAGGTATGCTGATCTCATGTTACCTGAAAAACTGAGAACTCAGCTCCTTAGGGAAGGTACAAGCCATCTTTCCATATTAAACTTTTAATGCTATTTCCAGATCAAGTCTTTGTAAAATCAATTTGTAGATTAAAAGCACTCCCTGTAAAATCAGGAACTAAATGCTTCCTTTACCAAAGTGCAGAGAAACAGAAAAGGGGATTCATTTTCCCCTGCTAAATTACAACAATCATCTTGCTTCACCTGAAACCATTAAGAGTTCAGCACAAATGCTACCCAAACAAACAAAATCAACTCATAGATTAAATCTATCATCTATGTTTTATGAACATCAGGCTATAGAAAACATATCAGTACCATGCTTGATCCCTATCCTGATCTTGCAGAAAAAAACAACTGAAGAAACCTTTCAATTTGAAAATGTTAAATAAAGGAGAGGGAAAGGTGATTAGCACAGGACCAAAACTTAGTATTAAAACCGGAAATGCTCTTTAGATGTATTTAATGCTCTCAATAAAGCTACAGTATATATGGAGTCAACACTTCATGAAAGAGAATACCAATACCAAGAGAATACCTTCTTGCAATACCAAGGCAAGAAGGCTCCAACAGCTGCATCTCTGGAAGACTATGCAAAAATCTGAAGCGCTTAGAATTTTGCTACATGGAATCATTGAGGTGACAGCTGTTCTGCCAAACTCTGTACATATGTGACTACCTTGAGCAGACCTGAAACTCACCTGTAAAACACCAGGTCCTGCTAAGCAGTACTGCTGGTGTCTCTGTACAGGTCACAGACTCAGCCCTACACAGTAATGTGTGCTGGTCAGACATGGACCTCTTGGCTGTGGCAGCTGAACTGCAGCAGATCTGAACAAGCAACACGGCTTTTCCAAGAGCACCTCCTGTCTGCCTGAAGAAGACCTCTATGTTTGGTGGTTTTTTTGATACAGACATGATTAAATTACAGTTTAAAGAACTATTACCTTTAAGGCATATCTTTTATGATTGATGATATATACTCTGGAAGGAAGGGCACATGCATTTGCTTTCAAAATTCTGCTGTTCCAGTAAACCTAAAAAAGCTTTAATGTGATTGAATTGTCTTCTTGTGAGCCTATTGAACTACAGTTCATGTTGTAAATGATCACCTTTTTCCCCTCCTAAACTTTTAAGTGAAAACCCATGTAATGACGTGAAGTTTCAGCTAAGACTTTAAACTTTGAAAAGAGAGATTGCAACAACAGCTCCTGTCCTTTTATTTATTATTATTTGTATTAATTAAAAAAAAAATCTATATGAGCACAAACCCAGAAATATCAAGAACAGATTCATACCCAGGGTGAAATTAAAAAGGGAAAAGGAAACTGGGGTGATGGCTGGGCTCTAGAATGCACACCAACAGCTAAACATGAAATCAGGGGAAGAGGAGTGGTCACTCCAACCAACCAGCATGAAGAAGGCTTTAATCACCTTAATAAGAAGCTGCTCATTAAGCAGGTCTGTGAGATTATTTCAAGACCATAAATTTGAAGAAAGCAAACACCTATTGGGCCCAGAGAGCAACCAAAGTCTGAGATGCTTTTTGGCTCAGTAACATATTTGGACTCCCATTTACCCATGTCTAGATACCTCCCGGATTCCTGTTTAAGATCACATTGAATAGGAGCAAGGAATAGGCCTGTCAGCCTCTTATGGCAATAGCCTTTTTTATATCATCTGGACTTTCTTCATCTCAACACTGTGGAATTTGGTTTGTCTTTGCTGCCCAGGAATGCACAAGGACAGCAGGAACAAGGAATGTTAATGCACACACCATAAAAATACTGCACAGGAGTGTAAGAACAATATTTCTGAAGACCAATACACTGTGTAAACCTATTTTTACAATGTACTTTATTTTCACCAGTTGTGTGTGTTATTGAAGTGACTCATTCTGTATTTTTATTATGAGTATTCAAGATATATGTAAGATGAAAGACACAAATACCCATTGAATAGCAAGCCTGATCCTGTAAGTTGACACTTCCCTACTGTATTGCTACTGATGTATTCTTCCTAAAAATAAAACCCTGAAACACATGACAGCAGACCAATACCAAAGCAAGAGTCACATGAAAAGTTTTTCCACTTGTGGCTTCCTCAAACAGCATATAGAAAACTGCCATCACCAAAGTTTTTTACTACATATTTTGCACGGTAATGGGCAATACTATTTTACATCAGTACTGAAAGTGAAATCTTACCAGGCCTCAGTTCTATAAAATCAATCTGAAGGAAGAAATCTCTTAAGGCTACACCCACAGCCTAAAGCACTGGCTATGAGAGGTGAATACCCCCCATTCCATCATGTCATGGGATGCACACTTTAATGGTTATATAATTCCCCAGACTTGTCAGACCCCTGTTTAATTCCTTCTGCTTAAAAGTTAGTAATTTCATCTGAGGGAATGCTCTGCTTTCACTTTGCAGTTGCCACTACCTTGTATTTTCTCTTTTTGGCATATGGCTCTCTTAAAATGTCAAAGTAGGCAGGCTGCAGGATGGGAAACCAGACACAGAATATAGCTTCTCCTTAGGGAAGTAAACAACACCAGGAGCCTAGAACAGGACATCCCCTATAGACAGAGATACTTGTTTTGTAGTGGAACCACTAGGATACAAGAAATAGCAAGAACTGCAGCTATTTCATTCTATCTCCCATTGTGTGCCTGCTGCCTTTTAGCTGCAGGGCAGGGAGTATCATTCAGAGAGCTACTGACAGCTGTATTGGCTGCTGGCTGCCCTGGCCACCGCAGCCAGAGGCAAGAGTTTTAAAGAAAGGAGCACTTGTCACACTGACAAGTGCTTTGTGAGAAAGACAGACTGCATGAGGGCACCAGTTTTCTGGTTTACTCAGCCAGTCAAGTGGAATCAGTACACACACAGATAGGTAATTGTGACACCTTGGAGACTGAAAACAGATACATTGGGACTCATGAGGTGAGGCATATTATTGGACTACCTCACTCCTGTGTGAGGTACTTAGATCCTAGAGTGGTGACTGCTATCAATTTAATAAAGAAAAGATGCTATGTATCACTGCAGTTGTACCTCCTTCCAATTAAAATGGAAGTGAACAGTTCATTGCAATGAATTCCACAAGAAGCAAGGAAGTATTGTTAAAAAATATGCTAATATTTAGGCCTACTAATCAAACTTTTCACATATTCACTCTAGGCAAGTTCACTTGCAACTAAACTTGCAAGTTCACCTGCAAGCCTCTTTTCTTTGGAAAATACCTCAGTCACTCAATGATTACAAGTTAAAACACAAACCATAAAGCCATAAATCATATGATTTAAACCAACATCCTCAGGTTATGTTGTGGCTGGGTTCTCTATGCTGTTATCTGAGAACTCAAATCCTAACATTCCTGCTCATTCCAGAGCGTGTAGGAGAAGAAAAACACAAGACATGCTCTCATATCTGTAAAACACAGATAATTTATTCAGATAAAACTTTAAGAATTCTCCCAAGCATCACAGTATATTAGTAACAATTAATGACAACTTCAGAAATCATGCTTTTGGCGCAACGAATAAATTTAATGTTAATACCACAAGATGATTTTTCATTACTTCAAAGAAGCTTATGATTGACAATAAACTTTAAAATAAATATTATCAGTATTAAGTACTGATTGAAAAACTCTGGATTGCTGGGAAACAATCTCTGCCTGATATCCGTCATAATCAGAAACATTCCTGGCTGAAGTAACACAATTCAGCAGTGTACTTTTAAGTTCTGTAAAAGTATTACTATCTTCCACAGAAGATATGTGTGATGATATCCCAGCACTCAAAATCAGTGAGTTGATTTCAGTCTCTTTTTTTCCTAGTATTTCCTCAGGATTCTTGCTTTTTTGTTGGTTTATCTAGGTAAGGAGTGTTGTCCTGTAGCAGATCTTTTCTGGGAATGAGTACTGAAATTGAAAAAAAACAAACCAGTAAGACCATAATCTTATGGCAAATACTACTTCCAATTCTCAAGGTGTTTTTACATTTACAAACAAAATATCCAGTTACTAAAATGAGGATCTGAACTTCTGGAAAGTGTACAAGTAGCAATCATGATACCTATCTAAGACAAAATCATACTAATATTTTACTTCAAGATGGTTTTAATAATGTTTTTCTTTTAAAAGAATTGAACATTTTGATATTGGGAAAACATAAAAAATTATAAAGTTTTGTTGTATCTTTAAGCAGGCGGGTGAATGGTGTTTTTTTTCAAGCCTGAGTCATATTATGCTTACTTCAGTTTCAAAAATGAATACTAGATTTGACTTAGCTCTCTCCCCCAAGCCCTGGAATTGAATCTGTAACATTTATCTTGTCAAGCCTTACTGTAAAGAACAAGAGGGAAAGAAAGCACCTAGTGCAAGTTACTGCCACTATATTGTCACAGAAATTACTATTCTGTGTCCTTCCTTACTGAATCCCCTGGCCTATTCAGCTGCAGGTTTTCTCTCTTCCCCCTTCTGTTGCTGATACACCTGTCTGTCCTAACCCCACACAAGCTAGTATCTGAACATGAATCCAGGTGGCTTTTGCAAAGGAAGTTCTGCCTTACAGTCCCTGCTGGAGTTCTCTGAATTGGACTTCAGAGGTTAGCACAAAATATTTGGATTCCTGGAAGTTAATGCTTTTATAAAATAACAGCCTTTTATGACAGAAGTCTTGCACAGATAATTCACTGGTTAAACTGTAAGACGTGAACAATAAATGATCATGTCATCCATTGGAGTGATGTCAAATGTGGAGACCTACAAGTATTTTTGTTGACATGTCACTGTTCAACATATTTGCAAATAGCCTGTGAAGAAAAAGTTTTTAATTATACCATCCTGAACAATTTCATTAAGAAAACATCTTACTGCAAAAAATAGCAAGACATACTTAAGACTTGACTGAGTAAACTGCCAGAGAAAATTACACCTAGAGACACGCCAGCACACAGGTCAAGAAAAATAATAACTTCACAAAGTAAGTGATAAGTTCAAAACTGATTATGACCATTCTGATGAGTTTAATGAGTATAATTTTGTAAAAATTACTACATAATATGTATGCCTGGAACCAAAAATTTAATTTAGAATTAGGAATGACTATTAACAGGAATCCAGTTGAAAACGAAAGAGGCACATTGTTGTAATTATTAATTATTATACGGGCACATTATTGTAATTATTGTCATTATTTTAAGTGAAAGAAAGCATATTACTGTGCCGTTGTTGTGTCTATAAGTGCCTCCTTGCCCACAGAGTGCAGTGAATAGTAGGAATAATCATAGGCATTCACCTCGTGTTTCTGAGAGCTGTTTCATGGGGGAAATGAACAGAAAGGAGGCAATAAAAGACTTAAACATTCATGAACAGCTTGGTGAAAATGAAAAGTAATCAAAGAGAAGCTCATTGAAGATAATTAAACCAGAAAACATCCCTGACTCAGGAAGTGCTGCCAGGTATAAACAGCTGAAAGAGGTGCATATTCACTTTGTCTGTTCCTACTCTTCAACTGTTACCTGCCTGGAATCACCATGGAAGACTTGAAACTGGTCCAGACTTATCTTTGGCCTTGATCACAAATGCTGTTTTAAAGTTAAATGTTTTACCAAACTTAAAACTGAAAATCGGTACAAAACTTTACAGACAACATTAAACAGAAGTAAAATGAGGCAATGTAAACAGCTGAAGATTTCCTGTATTCTCTACCACACCGCTGTAGGCTGAACCTACCTACTGCTTCTCTTTCTGACTGCAAGATAAATGAACTTCTAAACCAGGAATCAGGATTTCAGAATTTAATAGACTTTTCATTGAGGTAATCACTGTGTCACAAATCTTACACAGCATTACCTGAAACTTAAAATTGTTGGAAAAAAAATTTTGGAAACAAACACTCAATCCTCAAAGAAAAAGCTATTCTATGGTCAGAATACATACAGCACTTGCTAATGCACCTCAGGCAGCTCTTTGCTATTTGTTAGAGCAAGCACCTACAGATAGGTACTGTGGCTACTGCCTTTAGACACGTGCTGACTGACTAGCCCATACACACATGCTGACCAGCTATCTAATTGATGCCCTTCCTAATAGTTATAGCTAATAAAGGGTATTAAAAGTAACCACTGCCTCTTTTCTACCAGCCTCCATAGTTCAAAACATTTGAAGGGAAACTTTGGAAACCTCCACCTGTCCTAGGTAGTGACATTAATGAATAGCTTACATTAAGAATTTCAGCAGAGAATAACTATTTGCCTCACTACTCCTTTGCTTATTTTCACATTTATATATATTTATTTACCAAGCTATAACATATTTAAGTATCTTTTTCGCATGCAAGCTTACTCACCTATTTTGTCAGAAT
This sequence comes from Regulus satrapa, assembly GCA_013396955.1. Classification (NCBI taxonomy): domain Eukaryota; kingdom Metazoa; phylum Chordata; class Aves; order Passeriformes; family Regulidae; genus Regulus; species Regulus satrapa. The sequence goes on from VWZN01008695.1 coordinate 91,374, forward strand.
CTGTGTGAACCGCCTGAATAACAGAAGTTCTAAGAATCACTTCAACATCTGAAGCTATTTTCAGAAGCTAGTAAAAGGAATGAGAAGAGAGGAACAACAGAGTAATTTAAATGTTATGTGACTGTTTCTGAAGGCATTTTCTATACTAGACAACTATTCAAATAATAAAGTCATTTGGTTGTGCTACTCAGCTACTTATGTAGTATGTATACACTGCTTTTGTCCTGGGGACCCTGGAATAACTTACAGATTGATATGTAAGTGACCCTGACACAGAGCATATACTGAAGGAACCTCTGGCTCAGTAACATACACCAGTACACACATCTACATGCCCAAATAAAACTGCAAATGAATGAAGTGAAATGCAACTACAAAACCAGTTAACCAGTTTCCAATGACCAAAGATACTCACTCACGGCTCAATAACATTTGACCCTACATAGTGAAAGGGCAATCTCACATTTTCAACACTTTTACTCCAGAAATAAGGACACAAAAACAAGGGCAAAACATGACAAGAATTAAGAATACTGAGATTTCACAAAAGAACTGTGCAGAAACAAGGCACCACCTAAAGACTACCTGAGGTACTGGTATGTGGCAAAAGGC
>VWZN01008697.1:856-32029 GCA_013396955.1 Regulus satrapa
GAACTATGTCTTTGTATGTAAATGCTGTTAAAACAGTTAAGTGAAAAACAATTTACTTTTTTTTCCTCTCAGATTTTAAGGATAATTGATTCAACCATATGATAGATGACATTTTTTAATGTCACAGAATACATATCTCAGACAACACTGAGTGCTTTTGATGTAACTCAGTCAGTTCCCATATGATCTAAATCAGTACCAAAACCTATAAAGCTACATGTACCTACATCACCTAAAGATCAGCTCTTTATATGCACCAGGATGTCTGTCCCATTTTCTAAGCACAGCTGCCTTCACCTCAAGTAAAGGAATTCCATAAAATGCACATATTAAAAAAAAAAAATAGAAGTGTTTTCCAAAAAGTTCATGACACTGAGATTGTTTTTACAGATTAAGATATCTGTATGGATATATTCACACATGAATGAGAGATCATCTCATTTGTATGCTGATTAAATATTGTCTACTGAAATACACTCAAGAATCTTTCCATCCACCATGCTATTGGGGATTTGGTCTTCTATAGGTTCTGCACCGTGTTTGCATCCATGAAGACATTGCAGATAACTTAGAGCACATAAAATGACACAACGTGCCTTCTTGAAGGGAAGTTACCCACATAACATAATCAGTGATGGTTAAGGAGCAGTTCAGCCAGTAACAGTTCAGCAGATTGGTTCAGTAAAATAGCAATTTAAGGTGAGATTCCAGAGTATTATAATTTGGTGCCATCTTTGACATCTGAGACGTGAATCATGCTTATGTGGCTAAAATGTACAATGATAAACCTACAGATTCTCATATATTTGAAATGAAGAGTTAATTGAAGCTCAAGAGCATGTCTCATAAGGTTTATAATGACAATGGATGCCTCTGGCAAATTCAGTCCTGTGTTTGGGTGATCAGCTAAACAGCTTTTGAGATTCTGTTTGCAATATTGACAATATTGACTAGATAACTAGATACCCATTTGTGTCCTAATCTGTGTGCAAAATCCTACCCTGAGTGATGATAGTAATTTAACCATCATTTTTCTGAACAATTTTGACTGCTTTAAAATATTTTTATTCTGGATAATAGGCAAACTCTGTAGCCATTCACAGTTCTCTGCTTATTGCACTGGGTATTTTTTTGTTTTGGTTTGGGTTTCTTTGTTTTTGTTGTTTTGGTTTGGGTTTTTGTTTTGTTTTGGTTTTGGGTTTGTTTTGGTTTGGTTTGGTTTTGGGTTTGTTTTGTTTTGTTTTGTTTTGTTTTGTTTTGTTTTGTTTTCCTTTGTGATGTACATGATATCTAAACATCTATGGGACCTCTGGCACTAATCTGTGCCGCAGCACTTTGCTTATTCTCAGCCTCAGGTTTTAATTTCAAACCTGGGTTAGAAGGGCATGGATATCTGAGAAGGCAGATCATGAGATCTTTTTCATGTGACAATAACAAAATAATTTGAATACCCAGAAATTCAACAATACCCATGGCTCAAAATAGAAACATCTGAGTAAAAATTAATTTAAGGCGTAAAGATGTCTTAGATCTGTACCATTGAGGTGTGACCTGCTACCATCCCTCCATACTGCAGAATAAATGCATTCAGTATTTCTCCTAAAGAGGTTGTGTTCATCTTTCTCTATCTGAGCTATGACTTGGTAGCTGCAAATAACTAACAGACACAAATTCAAATATTCTTTTTAGCATGTTTCATTTCAGTAAGTAGTCTGCAGTTTGGTCATGTGGCAGACGAAGACAAAACTCTATTTGGAATAACCCATCTGTTTGCAAATGTAGCTAATCCATTTATCGGTTGCTAAAAACATGAGTGTGGGAGTCACTGGATAGTCTTTCAGCTTCATAGTTATGATCTTTACAACTTTGAAGTTGCACAGATCATTTGAAGAAATATTCCAAGAAATTTGAAGAAATATTGCAAGAGGAAGCTCAAAGGTCAGATAACATGAAATGACGAGTTTTGGTTAGAATTTTTCTGACGAACACAAATTTTGCTAAAAAAAAAGTGTTTCATTAAGCTCCCGAAAATTTTGCCTAAACCTTCAGCTGAATTAAAGGCAGTTTTTTGAGATTATGTGTAGGCTATGTACAGAACTGTTTCAGAATAAGGGATACTGGAGGATGTCTGTTGATAGCACAGGGGTTTCAGTATCCAGCACAGGAGTGAGCACCTTCAACACACCACAGTTGGTCTGTGGAAATAACATTTTTATAGTCAATTGGTAACAGCAGCTAGCCAGTATTTGGGGTGAAATGGGATTAGTCAAAATGGTCTAAGAAAATTCCAACTTTGGAAACCTGGGAGAAAAAACAAAAAATTTTTAAAAATTAAGTACCTTTAACACTTTGGAGTCTCTGCATCCCCAAGTATTTCTTATATATCAAACCCCATGTTTTTCCACTTACCTACAGGCAATAAAGAATAATTTGAAATTTAACCAGATATGCATATTAGTCTTTAAAAAAAACCCAAAAACAAATCTCCTTTGTTTTTATATCATCACAAGTATCCTACTTTCTTTCTCTCTTTCAACCAAAAGCATACCTGTAGACAATATAGGGCATAGATATTAAGGCCCAGTTGGCAAAAGCAAAATAAATTTTGTATTGACAATCTTGCTTGCATTAACAATTGTTGACACAAATTACAGCATTTAAATATGTAACTGGATAACTGAACATGAAAATTAACCATCTCAACAGTTGTAACAAATACAATCATCTGCTTTGCAATTATGGAACCATCCTGTTGATTCTGGAAAGGACTGCAGGTGCAAAATTGAAGCCTGGTTATTTCTCTTTTTAAAACATGGTTCTTAATGTGATTTGCCTTTTAATATGCATTTGAAGCATATATTGTAACTGTTTCTCTGGAGCTCATATGTATGATTTGAATATATAATATCCATAGCACAAATTGTGTATTACAGCTCCAGAATATCAATTGTAGCTTAAAATGCCTATTGGTTTGAAAGTAGTAATTTCTGTGTGACATGCAAAAGCTACTGAAGTGTTTCAGCATTATTTTTGCATTATAAAATTTAGTCATTTGTATTATTATCATGCTTACTAAAGTCAACTTTAATGAGTATTACACAAAAACAGGAAAGTGTATCCTAAAATTATTTTTTGCAGATACACTTCTCCTAAAAATAATTTCCATTTCTTCTTTATGTTTTCAACTTCCCATACATAATCCATAACATTTTGATAAACTACATCTTTACCAAGCTGCATTTAATCCATGTGATGTTACAGCACTGTAAATTCTTTGCCAGTTTCCTGACTAAGAGCCTAAGTTATATGCTAATAAACACAGAGAATACCTGTCAGTACACTTCTTAATAGGACAGATAAAAAGGAATCTGTTCTAGTGTGAAGAATAGATGTCTATCTAGGGAAAGTGTGCTGGAAGTGTAATGACTAAGGTTTTGTTGCAGATTAATAGGGGGAGCAGAAAAATTCTTAGGTTTTCACTGAAGATTAGCTTTTTATTTGTAAGAAGCAGTTGCTTATGATGTCTGTAATGTGCCTCTTCAAGAGCTATCATGACACCATCAAGTCTACTTACAGTTTAACTATCAAGGGATTAATTTCCTAGACATAAAGTTTAGTTCTAGTGGGTAAATATTAGAGTCTGCTTGAAAAATCAAACTGCAGTAGCAATGAAAAAAAAAATCATTGAAGAGTATTTTTGAGAAAAAAATCTAAACACTATTATAAAGCAAAAGGGTACACATTTCTTTAATGAATGGCAAATTAAACTTTTAATTTTAGTTTCACAGCTATATATATGGAAAAAATCATAATCCATTATAAGGCAGTGTGGATTAGGTATGCATTACACTTAAGGCCTGTTACATCTGCTACAGTATGTCTGCTACATCACTGCAGATAAAAAATAACTTTATAATCTATTAGTATATTCAAAAGACTTTTAAAAAATACTGTTACTGTCTCGGGATATTTAGTAACATATGAGCCTTAAGTTAACTTTTCAAAGACAGATTTGTAGACAGAAACTCATTAAAATTTTTAAATTACCATCTTTAATATTTTCTGGGGTATCTATTTGTGTCATTACATAAATAATTTGAAAATAGTTATTTTTCTTCAGCAATCTAAGTGATGTAGAAGCTAAATACAACCAAAATTTAACTGAAACCTGTAATTGCTTATTTGAATAAATATCAGTGAAGGGTACAGAATGTAAACTAAGTATATAAATTGTGATTGAACAGCATAAAAGTAGAAAAGCTATCAAGGGAAGCACGGTGTTTAAGATAAAATGGATAAATGGGGATTTCTCAAATTCTGTTAATAATTATCAGCATATGCAGACTGTAAGCAGATGTACCTTGGGAAACCAGGGAGCACTTCAATATCAGATGTCACAGCATGAATTCTGAGTGTTTGGTCACTGAATTCCAATATTCAGTATTTTCATTTAAATATCTCTAAGGTCAATACTACCTTCTTCTGCCAACATTACATGCAGCTATAACAAGTGGAGATAGGTAAACATCCTGAGAGACATCAAGTGCCCTGCAGAAAATGTAAGTACAGAGTTTTATAAAAGATTGGTCCGCTTTTCATCATACTCTGTTGCTGTCAGGGATCACTGAGACATCCAATATCAGGCAAAGACAGAAAGGTATTTCTTGCACAGCTTCCAGAATGTGATTGAAGGACAGTACAGCACTGGTCACCAAGGTCCAGCTGTGTCTTACAAATGTACAGCAAGTGCCCTGTGTTTCACAGTTGAGAGTAGGAGCAGACAGGAGTCAAAGCTCAGCTCTGTGTGGCATTTCTCTCTGAAGATAGGCTCACAAACGAAGTCAGAAAGGGACATTACAAAATGTCTCTTGTGTTAATTTTTTTCNTTAGGAATCAAGTTTGAGTTAGGACTCAGTAATGATTATTTTCTTTTCTTGCTTAGTTTTTAAAATCAAAATTAAGGAAAAAAATTGACAAAATATTTTAAAGCAAGTCAGCAAGTGTGTTGCTATGGGAAACTGAAATACTCAAAAAACTCTCTATTTTTACTGCTTGAGAAAAATATTAGGGGTTTTTTGTGTGCCTCCCATAAGGCTTCTCCTGAAGTGACATACCTAAAACTACATTTTATTTTCAAGACAAGATGCTTGTCATAAAATATAAGTATATATCACTTATTTCTATAAAAAAAAAGNAGAGAGTTTAAAAAATTTCCCATTTGCCCAGAGATAAATTTTGAACTGATGTGTTAAACCCCAATTCATTTTATTGGAGAAAAAAAATGAGCAACTGTATGTTGACTCAATTGTCTTTTACAATGAAACAGCTGAGGAGAACAAATGAACTTTTTTCATTTCTGCATATTTTAATATTTAGTGATATAGTTAAAAATGTATTTATAGCTACATGTTAACTAATTTCTTTTTTTTTTCTGTTTTGTTTTAGTACTGATAAATCTATATATGATTATATAAGGCATGCATGGTAGCTAAACAAAAGAAAAAAAAAAAGAAAAATTAAGGTATTGATATAGTCATTANAAAAGTGTTCACAAAATTAAGGATTGCTGTTTGAAAAATAATAATTTCAAAACCCTGTTCAGTTACTACTAGCTATGAATAAAGAGTATACCAGATATTTGGCTCCTCTATTAAAAATATTTATCTATCTTTTACATAATGGCTTCTAGAAATACAGGTTTACAAGGTGAATTACCTTAAATGACAACAGCCATCTTTATGGGCAGTGGAAGTGGAATCCAAGAGCACTTCTTATTAAATTTCTTTTTCTTTCCACACACCCTGCCCAGAGCATGGTGGAGAATGGTAACAGTAATAGTAATGGTATCAATAAACTTGATAGTTTATTAGACTATTTTTAAATAATTGGTTTGTAGGGCTAATACCATATGTGTCAGGAAGGTGTCTGTTTTTATTATTGATCTATTCTGCCATTTTTCCAAGTTGTTGAGGCTTAAAAAGGAATTTAAATTTAGTTTTAAATTACTAACAATTTTATGGATGTACATTTTTGATGTTCTTATATGCATTATAAATGACAGTACAAAACTGTCTATTGATCTATTAAGCCTCAGAGAATTTATATGATAACAAATTTGCTTTAGATATATTCTCTATCTTGGTGCATTCTAAAATAGTTTCTTGCTCGAACATGAATACTTTGAGTTTAGACTTTTATAGACATATGTCTGTCTGCACTGACCTGCCTTCAGGCGTGTTAGTACAATATTTTGCCTGGAAGGCAGTCATATTGACTACTGCTGCTGGGAACAGCAAAGTAGGAACTTTTATATCATCCATGGACAATCTGTTCTGGTCATGTGCCTGAAGGCTTAAGCTGTCTGCAAAGTACCTCTGAATTAACTTCTCTGGGAAGCTTTTTCAGAGTCAAATTACATTTCCTTGTAAAGCTTCAGAGTTCTCCCCAACAGGTCTGAATTGGTTCTTCATGGTAGAAAATGTGACTGACTGCATTCCAAGAATAGGATAACTTTAAGATTCCCTTAACATTTAATGAAAAAAAAAAAACACTAAATGAACGTTTTCAGGGAACAAATCAGAGTGCAGTCAATGAGTATGTGTAGTTCATAAAGTGTACCAAGGTTTCTGTTACAACAATACATTCGGGTCACTGTCTTCTCTTCCTACTTGAGCTGTGTGCCCTTAGAGAAAAATCAGCAAGTTGATTTGGGAGTCTACATTTGTATTTTGAATGATCCATTAGATTACCATGAAACACTAACTTTGCTACCTTTCTTTCCTCCTTCCCTCCTTTGCTGCCTCCTGCCATGAATTTTGGCATTTATGGATCATACCTTTCAGGCATTATCCCAGAGGGTTACAGCCTTATGAAGAAGAGCTAGGGTCATAACTACTTTTTCTTTCTTTATTAATTATATCTTTTGTTATTATGGGAAAATTGATTCTGATTATATTTCCCATGAAGAAGAAAATTTTTCTATGTATACGCAGCCTTGCTGTTTTTCAGGCACATGGATCAAGAAAAATGATGTGACCATCATGCTAGACTTTTGCTTTAATTAAGGTTTATGAACTCAATAAAAGCAGATAAGAGGTGTTGAAAACCTAGAAATTTCCTGTCAGGCACAGAGGAAATGTATTATTCGGCTTCTTTGCATTTCAGCTGCATTAATGAAAGCAGTAATAGCTGCAGACCCCATGCCATTTTGCCATGTAGTCATGATTCATCCTTTCACAAAAGAAAATCAGAAAACTGCTGAGTATTAGAAATATTAATGGTTGTTAGAAAAGTGTAATAAAGGTCTCTTCTTCTAAAGCATTACCAGGCTTTTATGTCATTATTCATGAGTGACTAACGCATTCAGAGAAGAGTAGCTCTGATATCCAAGGAAGCAATGATGAGCAGCAGGAAAAAAGGGTCCAAGGAAAGGAATTTTTCACAGGACTCAAATAACAGGGTTTGAATATATGAGTTGAACAGAAGTGAAAATTAATTATTTTTCATGAATATTAGGAGTAGCACATCATTTGGAAAGAGAGATAGGTCAGACCTGTACAGTAGTTGAAATATTCGAGGATGAGGGATTGGAACAGGGAAGAAAAGTAGAAATAGATAAGAACAGACCAGCCTAGCATTTGAGAACAAGAAAAGTAACATAAAGGCATTCTTATATTTTGAACTATTTTGATGGCACTCATTATTTAAACTCTCTATAATATTACTTTATTCCACACCATATTTAACAGTGCTTTAGAAGGATATTACAACAGAAGACATGAGCATCAATAATTAAAGCATAAAAGAAAAAAAAGGGTGTTTCATGATTTATTAGCTAGACAGTTGTTGAATTGTGTTTGTTTAAGTACTCCATAAATCACCAAATGCATTCAAAAAATCACTTTCCTCATTCACTACTGTGAAATAGCTGGGAAATTATGTTGAATTGAGCACCTAATTGTGTGTCAGTGATTACTTCTCTTCCTTCTCATGTTATCAGATGGGACATCATTTTTCTTATAAATAACTTTTGGTTTAAAAGTAAAAACAAAATCAATCAAACAAACCCTGACAATTAAATAGAAGAAGAAATAACACATTTGCTTTCAATCTTCATTTACTAAAAATATCTTAAATAATAATAAATAAAAGATTAAAAGTCACAGTGACAGGAAATAAAGCATTCTTGTATTTTTTTAAATTTAGTTCTTAATCTAAACTCATTTAAAGTGATCTGTGTATTTAGGTATTTGCAATCTATTTATTTATATAATTATGGTTGTTATCATGTCAAACTGATAATATGAGGAACATGTAAGTACCATAGCTTAGAGTGAACTTCTTTTTCTGATTAATAAGAATTATCTTTGCTATGTTTTATTTAAAAACATTACAATACATATATTCTTTTAAAACACTGCCAAAGGTCAAGAAAGGCTATTACAAATATACATAATACTAAAGCTTGCAACTTCTGTCAAATTCATATTGATACAAGGAAGAAATGCTTTTCATGTCTTTCAAAAGGACACTTTCCAGCTAGATAACACTGAAGATAAAAAAAAAAAAACAAAAACAAACGCATGAGAATATTTAATAAATATCAGGTAGAACTATCTAGTGTTATTTGTGTGAACTTTTCTTCATTCATCTTTCACTCCTTTTTTTAAAGCCTGTTTTCCCCACCATATTTAACTGATAGTTTGTCAGAAAGTAAAGTTAAAAGTTGGAGGAACAAATTTGCAAACAAGTAATCTGTAGGCAGTGTCTAAGGGTAAAATTAGATATGGAACATTGCTGGCCATCAGAAAACTTTACTGTCAGTACAGAGTGCAACATATGCATTGTGTAATGTGTTGCTTAATGAAATTACCAGTTTATTTAGTCAAGGAAAGAATTACAATGAAGAGCCTTCAGTAATTGACAACTAAATGGCTCCTTGTCCTGTCTAGTACAAGAATGCCCAAATGTAAGGAACAAATGTTGAAGCCACCTTCATAAGGAAAATTTTATAATAGGAAGAAGAAAATTTAGATTCAGTGCTAAAAAACCCTGGTTTAAAAAATTTAAGCTCCAGTCAAGAAATACACATCTTTAGAACATGACACAAATTTACTAAAATCACTGAAATCCTTCAGGTAAGGCTATTAAAACTGAATTCTACCATTTGATATAACTCAAAATATAGTGGTAAAAATACATTTGTTTTCTTGTTGGGTTTTTTTGCTGGTTGGTAGAAATGGTGGAAGTAGAAAGAGCATTAAACTGGAAGAGGAATTTGAGAAACATGACTTATGCAGAAGGTTTGTTGACTAGACATTTCGGAGGTGTGCTGAACAAGTGCACTCTTGTGTATTTCCTTCACTTGCTATTGGATTCCACTTCTGCCATCGCTCATTTAAATGTTGCTTCTTTTCAGATTTTATGATGTGTTAATTTCTACAGTGACAGCTATGATACCATGTTTTAAATTAAGAGTGAAAAAAATTAATATATACTGTAAGATAAGCAAAAATATATTGTTTAAAGGAGGAAAAGAATATTAATATAGGAAGTATTATTGGGATATATTTGAGGTCAAATAGTCAAAAACTATTTTCTTTATATCAAAAAGCCTTACGTTTTCTTTGGACTGATTAGGCTTCTATGTTAGAGGTTTCCTTAATTTTTCTGGAAAATTTATTTGCAGATAGTGCATAACAGGGAGTTGGTCTTGATGATCCTTATGGGTCCCTTCCCACTTGAGTTATTCTATGATTCTTTGATTTTCTAAGCCTATTGCTCTTTCTCAGATGTAAGAGTAAGTAGTAAAGATTCTCAGGTGCAGTGCTGATTTGACAATATAGTTGTAATATTGAACTAAATAGACTATTTTAAAAGTTTAAATTTCAGTGATAACTGAGACAAAGAACATAACCATTTAACCATTTTTCATAGGTAAAGAAAAAGAAAATCTGTTTTAATTGATACCACAAAATATATGTAGTTTTAAGGAACAAAATTACATCCTGATATATTCACCTCTCTTTTTGTGGAGGGATACATCTGGTGCAGGTAGTCTCAATTTGCAAACTGCAGATTGAGATGCAGATGAGCTCTGGGTAGGAGTCCAAGACAAGAGGCCGTGAAGTGCCAATGCTTTGGTTACCAAACAGCACAAAGAAGGTGGTGCCAGTCAGGTGGATGGACACTGGGAGATGCAGCAGGAGCCAAGAATTCAGGGAAAAGAGCAAGACTTTTGCCTGTGTAGATTGTGAGGGTATAAAAGCCTGGGGTTCCTTTGCTGGGGATTTCTCCTTGGACACACCAGCCCACAGTGTTCTGTTGTTACTGCACTGTGAATAAATGGCTTTATGGAATGAGACATCTCAGGCTTTGCTATGGGAAACCCGGGGTTAAACAGGTCAGGAAACCTGGTCTGACCATGAGTGGGGTGTGTGGGGAGCCAAGAGGGGCACCCATGGGCTTACTGGAGCGGCCCCCTGTGAAGGATCCCAGCAGTGAAAGTCTCTGGGAGCACGACTGACAAAGAGAGTCTCATGAATGCTCTGACTGGGAAGTTTCCTTAACACTGTGAGTATATGCTGGAATCTCTTACTTTCATGACTGCATGTTTAAATGATAAAGGTGAATCATCTAAGTTATACATTGATTTTTGCAACCATCAAGGGGTGGATTTGTTTGTTTGTTTGTTTGTTTTTTATTTCTCAAGGATCTTCATGTTGCTCTCACTGATCCTTTTTACTCAGAATAATTTATAGTGTATTCCACACTGTTTTGCTGATGGAATGGCTGACCAGTTCTGTTTGTATTTCCTTTCATTTTATAATAGTTTCTCTTATTTGCTTTTGACCTGTTTTTCTCTTTTGTTGATGGTGGGTTTTTTACTCATATAGTAGTGTAAATGGTGGTAATCCATATACATAGACTCTAGGCTGAGAATAATTTCTTATCGCAAAGATCACTGTATGGTAGAAGCTGCTGTGGCACTGTTTACAGGAATTTCACTGTTGTTCAGAATCAGAATTATGTCTATTTGCTGTTTGAAACTAAAACCACTGCATTATTAATACCAGTAAATGCCACATATTGATGTCCAAATGGTACTTTTCTAGTTATACATTACATATCCTCTCCAAGTTGTCACATTGATGATGTACTACATAACACTAATAGCTGCTACTCCAATGATGTATACCAAGTGCTATCACTCCAGCTAAATATTTCATCATAGCAACAGAATTTGTGCTAAAATACTTCAACAGCATGGTTGTAAATATAGTATACATGTACAGACCAATCATTCTGAAATGTTCTAGAGAATTATTTGTCCTGTATATGCAAAAGTGTTTGTGTGCATAAGCATGCACTACTATAATCAGATAGTTTTCTGTTTTCAGGATATGCACATTGTTCTTATTTATTAAAAGCCTGATGCCAAGGTTAATGCCTTGACATAGCCATAATCTCTAACCACATTCTTGCTCTGAATTTTATTGATCATGTATCTCTATGACTTTGGAAAACCAGTTTTCCATACCTGGCGTCTCACTCCAATACCACAGGTTATCAACTATGAGTATCGCACTTCATCAGTTGTCCTTTCTTAATTATTTAACTTCTCTTCCCTTTTATATTTCCAATTGCTCTTTTTCTTTAGCTCTTTTCAACCCCACCAACTGTCAAAATTGAGTTCACTATTCAGACCTAACCCTAGTTTAAAATATTTAACAATGTTTAATGACCTGTTAAATTAAATTGTGGATTCAACCCAAAAGAAACTGAGCAACTTCCAAAAATCCTAAAAAATCCCCATCCCCAAACTAAAACAATGTAAAAAAAAAAAAAAAATTTCCTCCATAACAATCAAAACCAGAAGAAACAAGCTGAAACACTATCACAATCCACACCTTTATTTCCCTGGGTCAGGAGTCATGGCCTGAAAACAAGTGCAGCAATTAAACCCAAACCACTCCATTGTTGGCTGGAATAAAACAAAAGCCTTTCCAAGGACTGTTAAAATGACAATATAGAAGCAAGTCTTTAATTGAAAGGTGCAATATAGCAATTTTCAGTGATACAGTCTTTTTAGACTTTTTCAAGGTTAGGTAATTAACATGTCTAACAAATATTGTCCAGTTAGAAGAGCCATTGGTTAGGTAATTTCCCTGCAGGTTCTGCCCTATGGGAGCCTGATCTTTTAGCCCCACAGTTTACTGTGTGTATGATGTGTGGTGCAAAACAAATTGTCCTTGCTAGACTAAAGGCAGGATTAAACAGGATTTAAGAATGTATTAGTAAGGATTTGTTATATTATGGGAGAGGGCAGGAAAAGTACTAGAAGTTAGAACTATATATTAGCAGTCTACAAAGTTACAAACATGTAAGAAATGTATAAAAAGCTAAAGATCTTTAGACATCACCCTCACAATTACACTAAGTGACTTTTTTTGTGAAATGCTGCCACTTTCTCTCTAGGATTCTTCCACAAAAATATAGGAAACAAAATGGAAGCAGAATAAAATTTTATACATAGAGACTACTCCTAGGATAATTCAGGCATCGGGGCCTCACAAAATCTCTAATCCAATCTGTTGCTCAAAGGAGGGTGAGCTCTGAGGTCAGACCAGGCTCCTTAAGGCTGTATCCAGATAGGTGAAGACTCCTCTCCTCTCTGTGGAATGTCTTTCAGTGTTTGATGGGAAGAGTTTCTCTTTACATCCAGTAAGAGACTCCCTTGATTCTTTCATACACATTGTCTCTTACCCTCCCACCATGCACTGTGGAGTCTATCTCCTCATCCACCTTCATGGAGAACCACTGTTAAATCCTTTCAAAACCTTTTGTTCTCCAGAAAAAAACAACCTCTCTCCCTCAGCTTATCCTCTCAGGTCAAGTGCCCCAACTGGTTAATGGTTTTGGTGACTTCACTGAACGCAGTATGTCAGTATCTTTCTTGTAATGAGGGGACCTGAAATCTGGAACTTAATTGTTTATTATTATTATTATTATTATTATTATTATTATTATTATTATTATTATATCAAATAATACCTATTAAAAGAGGACAATTATGGCAGTCTAGGATGCCACTGGTCTTTCCTGCTATCAGGACACACAGCTGGCTCACATTCAGCTTTCTCCCTGCTCCAGGGACTTTTCTGCAGAACTTCTCCCTAGCCAGCCCCATTGTTTGCCACGGGAAGATGTTATTCCTTCCAAGACAGAGGATTTGCCATTTTTCTCTTCTCTTACTCTACAGCACAAGTTCTCAAGCAGTTTGTCATCTGTCCTACAAAGGTGCTCAACCCATCCAGCCTGCTCTCTGTTTCTGAAAAGATCTTTATATTAGATGGCATTGAGCTCTGGAGGATCTCGGGTTCTGTCAAACTGCACCCTCCCTTCTGCTAATTCACAGGAAGTTTGCCAGTCTTGTTCAATATTCTGGCTTCCCTTTCCCCAAGGCAGAAAACTGGAGGAATGCATTTCAGATAAATAATTAGCTAGTCTAGCTTTTGTCACTCTTAAATGCATGCTCTGCCAAACCATATTGTAGGCATTTCATTGTTTTTCTATATTTAGTTTTTTACAGAGCTCTGAAGTCTTCCTTACATCTTTTTCATTTTTCATTTATCATTTTTCTCTGTTCAAAAAAAAATTGCCTCAGTACTCTAAATATTTAAAAGTAGATTATAGTTGTCTTTCTATTTATTAAGTGATGAGTTCTCATTTCATATAGATAAGGACATCGTAGCTTCAAAACTCTCAGTGGTGTTATAGTGTATAGACTTTTTTAACTAAAAATTGTCTGCAGGATAATAAAGTAAATTCCCACTATAATCATTCTTTCTTATTAGGTTGATAGCAATAAATAGTACTCAAAGATATTTAAATTTTCCAAATTGTTGCCATCTACTATGGATAGTTACTGTAGACAGAATAGAACAGATTACTGAGTGTTACAAATCATACTCTGTCCTATCATAACTTTTTATGATATATATAAATATAATTCTATTGACTGCTCAGAGGTAAGATGCTTTCAGTGGCTTTACATCATATTTTTTCAAATCTTAAAGTGTTTTATGTTTTCTTTCAGTATTTCAAAATACTAACAAAAGTTCAATGCATTTTTTGGTTTGTCCTTTCTTGCCTTGAATAATTTATCAAGAATGCTGTAAAATATTAAGTTTTTGCTCTCATTAACTTTTAAAATTATTTAATTTTTTTACTCCTGCTCAGAAATCAGATAAACATCTCAAAACATTATCTCAGAGCTTCTATTTGTATATGTCCTATGTTTCTGGAATTGAAATTTCTGTGGCTTAAAGATTTGTAATTTTGTCTTTGGAAAATGTACTCATATTTGATAGTAATTCTTCTTCATATTGAGATTTCTAAAAACCCTTCCCAAATCATTAGTATTTAATTTTGTCTTCTTTTTCTTCATAAAACCATAAAATATTTCCTTTTAAGATATCTTGCTAGTCTCTCATTTTTGGTCTCTTTTTTATTTTCACATTACTCAAGACATGACTGATTCTGTAAACATAGAGCCTGCAATTAATTTTACAGACAGGAAGCTATAGAATTGTATCCTCAAATAATCCTACTCTTCATTTTCATGGTCTCTGGTGTCTCTTTTCAGTATTTGCCTGAACAAGTCACATAAGATATCAGCAACATCTGAAATCTCCACTGTAGTCTTCTAAACCATTATTTTCAGCTTCATATTCCTTTCTGTATTTTAGCAGTCACAAAAGTTTTGAATTTTACCTGTAGCTCATCTGTTTTCCTTACCTCTCTGTCACAGAGAGGTTTTTTTTACACTCTTCTAAGTCAGTCATCTGAGCATAAACTTCCCCTGAGGTTCCTGGTGTTCCTGATATTACTCTAATGTCAGAAACCAGTAAATGCATGATTAAACTGCTTGATAGCAACAAATATCCTACTTCATTTAAGATTGCTGATAAGCTCTGAGTTTATGAAACACATTTCTCTTTACAGCCATTACTCTGTATATGCTTAATTATTCTCCTTAGTCTTCCTTTCATTATATTATAACAACACTCATTAATTATAATTGGCTTTATATGGAAGAAATTTTAATGCTTCCACCTTTCAGTCATCAGGAGTCTTTTGAATGTTTCAGTGAGGCATATTACCTGCTATTTCTTAATGTTCTTCATAAAATATTTTGTATTTCAACTTCTTTTCATAAAATAACCTATGCTTCATTTTCCATTTTTCCAGGTGGAGCATTTAAGGTCACTCACTATTTTTTTCTTATCCTTCGATAAAATTTCTTCACTGGTAGTGTCAAAATCAATAACTGCTGGTAATAGTATATCATTTATCATGAAGCTTAGTCCTATTTCATGCCTGACAGTCCTTTCTTTCCTATAAAATCATGTACATTCACTAACTAAAAAGATTCCCATCCCAGGTATCTTGTGAAGGTGTAATGTTTATGCAATGCTTGAAAAGCAAATGGCAGAGTCACAGTTCTATTTATGCTCCAAATATTCCATGTTCCACCCCCTTGTCCTTTTTCTATGTCTTCTAATTCTACCCACCAGTTCACTTTTGAGTTCAATTTTGAGCTGTCAATTCCCTCAAGGGTGGAGAGGCCCTGCAGAGGGACTTCAGTGAATTAGAGAGATGGGCAGTCACCCATTAAACTACCATTTGTTGTTTAAAGAGAGCAAGTGCCAGATACTGCACCTGGAATGGGGTGATTCTGTTTGTGTGTATAAACTAGGGAATGTGAGGCTGGAGCGAAGCACTGTTGAAAGAGACTTGGCTGGGAAGTTGAACAGAGTCAGCAGTGCCCTGCCAGCCTGGAAGGCCAACCCTGTCCTGGGGAGCATCAGGCACAGCATCGATAGACGGGCCAGGGAGGGGACTGTCCCGCTCTGCTCTGCACTGGGGCGGCCTCACCTCAAGTGCTGGGGCAGTTTTGGGTGCCACAATAGAACCAAGACTATTAGAGAGTTCAAAGAATGGCCATGAAGATGGTGAAGGCTCTGGAAGGGAAGCCACATGAGGAGCAACTGAAGACAGTTTATTCAGCCTGAAGGATACTGAGGTCATTGTGGTTTTCAACATCCTCAAAGCAGGTACAGATCTTTTGATTCATATGACCGGTGATAGGACTCAAGGGAAAGCCATGAAGTTGTGTCACAGGAGATTTAGACTGGATATGAGAAAAAGGTTTCTCACTCAGAGGATGGTTGGGCACTGGAACAGCCTCCACAGGGAAGTGGTCACAGCACCTGCCTGACAGAGTTCAGGAAACAATTGAACAATACTCTCTGGTTTGATTCTTGGGGTGTCCTGTGCAGGGCCAGGAGTAGGACTTGATGATCCTGATGGGTCCCCTCCTGGTCAAAATATTTTTTTCTATGCTTCTATCAAGGCTTTATCTCTCATTTCTTGCAAATTTATATTTTGAATTAGTAAATTCTAAATCACAATTTTACACAGAAGTATTAAAGGATGTGCAGAATCCTTAATAGAATCTGCAAAAGGGAGCCTATGAAGAAAGAATTGTCACTCATACAGCAGAAATAAGTGTGAATACATAATCATAATAATGTAATGAGTAAAAGAAATATTTCTTTTCTGTAATGATGGGAAGAGATACCAGCATTGCTCCATGGCAGGAGTTTCACATAGATATGGCTTGTGAAATAAATGCAGCCAATTCAATAAGAAACAGAAAAAGCATACATCAGGAATTAAAAACCAGATTCAGAAATTCAAGATATTTCTAATAATAGTAAAAGTAGCACCTTTATAATCGCTGTGGAAAGTAGGTGATTTCAAGTTAATGGATCATTTTAAATTAAAAAAAGCTAAAGAAACATTATTCAGTTTAAGGAAGTCTTTGAATGAGGTATTCAGGGGGTATTCAGAAGAGGTATCTAAGAGAACAGAAAGAGGTATTCTAATAGAAGAAACCAGCTAAAACTTGATTATATTTTTAGTAAAAAAAAAAAAAAAATTCATTAGGAGCCGATATAGAGTGTGATTTTATTCTGAAATCACAGATAATTAAAAGCTTCAAGGGATGATCCTAAAACTGTTATATTAGTTTATCATATTTTCTGGTTTTAGTGATTTTTTAGCATTTAAGATATATATTGCATTGCAATTTATCATGTTGCATCCAATGAAAAATTATTTGCATGAAAAAATAATTTTCATTATTAATTAATGTGAATTTAACTCATTAAGATTAAAAAAAGCTTAAAAAAATAAGAAATTGATTTTATTACATTATTAACAAGTGTGTTAGAGCAAGGCATAGTGAATGAAAATCCAACAGAAGAGTATATTTAGGTTAATAATAACATGGTTCCACTCAGTACCTTATTAAGATGTGACTTCATTAGTAACATTGACCATTTATTTGAAACCATTCCCATTGTAAACTGCAAAGCAGAAAAGAATCTTCACAAGAAAATCAGAAATGGATATTAAATGTTTTTCTTTACAATCATGTTCTAAATCTTCATAGGCAAGTAGTTAGTTATGGACAATCAGATGATGAACATATGCCTTTTAGTGCATGTTATTTCATATAGTTATTATTTTATATAAATAAGGTGTTATATTCACAGGGAAAATATTATTAAATAGTTAATATATTAATAATCTATTAAGAAATAAATACACAATCATAATATTTCTTAAAATAACATTAATATACAGTGTATGTGCATGCAAATACAAATTTCTTATTTTGTTTATATGAATACTTTATTATTTATTAAGGTAAATATATAAATATACATAGTATTATTAGCCTCTGAGTACTCTTATAAGTCTAGCTATTTATTTTTAAAATTGGCTCTTGACACGCATGGAAGCTATACAAATTTACATTAAAAAATTATAAGAAAATGGACAGTTGAAGGCATATAGGCTGAGTCCTAGAAAATTACTCAAACCATGGAAGCATCCCTCTTTTCTTACTGACTCAGAACATAGGATGCTCTCCCAGGAAAAACTCTGAGCAGAAAATATTTCAATGATAATAAAAACGTGACTAGACAATCCTCTTGGGGTAAGTTGTTATCTCTTTTTCTATCTATATGTGTGAAATGGAAATTCTGTACTCAGATCTGCTATTCTGTACCTACTTCCACTTAATCTTCTTCCTTGGATAAATGGTGACTATGACCTCTGTTATTGTTTTGCTTTCCTTACAATCATTCACATTTTGACTCCTGCTAAGAGAACTAAGTTTAAAAAATTAGCTTGACCTACTCTTGGTCTCCAAAACTTTTAAAATATTTTCAATGGCAGGATATAAAGCATTAATAGATACAACCTAACAGCTAAGTGCATCTCTTATATTCAATAAATTATCTCAAACATCTCCTAGGAATGCCAAAAAAATTACCCACTTTTCTTGGATGTTCCTTGGAATTGTTGCCTTATTTTATCTGAAAGATTAAATGCCTCAAGTTATTTAAGTATAGTTGCCCTCAGAATGGAGGGCAGATTCAATAAACAATTACCTTGCACTGTAGCAACTCTGACAAGAAGCTCTCTCAGTCATCAAAGGAAAGTTAACAAAAAGAGGCACCTGCCACTATAAACAGAGAGACAGGGGAAGATGTGTCCTTTTCTTCCCTATTCATCCAGAGCTCTGAGTGAATAATTTCCACAGCTGAAATCTTCCGTACCCATTTTCTTCCATTTTACTCCCCATCAACTGTCAGCAATCAAGGAAAACTCAGCACTTCCTAGGACACATGCTGAAGGCATGTGCACACTCTTCCCACTCTGCTTTTACTGACACACACTCTGCCTTAACATCTGTATACCATTTTACAGGGAATTTCTTATATAGTGACAGACTGGAGAAATCACAGTCTTTCAAGATGCTTTCACTTTTTGTTGATGGCCTAATATCTGCTACTTCCTTTCTGCTCTGTGGCAGACTGGACAGGGCTTGGGAGAGCTCTGAGAGACTGAAGAACTTGATATATGAGGACTGTTTGTCTGCCCTCTTCCTAGATTCTATTTTCTTTTACTATCCATGACATAACTGCATCGCAAAATTGTTAAGGCTTGGATTTCCTCTTAGGGTCCTGTTTTTCCACTACCTTGCAGCTGCTACAAAGTCTCTGTTCCAGCATGTCTTGGCCTCTCAGCGATTCCAAAGTCCAAAGCTTAGGTTAGAGGTAACATGCAAAGTGTTCACATCCAGTAATCAATTAGAAATTGATTTTGCAAGACCTGATGGTTTTGATATGGATGGAAAAAAATTCTGTATATCACATATTGAAGAGCAGATGTGGATTACAAAAAAATTAATATAATTTATGTGAATGAAAGAATATATATTTTTAAAAAATATTTCAGTCAATTAAATATTGCTGACAAAAAAGGACTACATCTGATCACTAATAAAGTATCCAATTTGACAAAAATCCCAAAAACTGACAAGGAATGAAGGAAAGTATTCAAAAGAAATTGAAAAAAATCAGATATGGGACTTGTTGTCACATATCCTATATAAAGCAGGGCAATTTAAAGAGACTGTGTTACAATAGAACAAGACAAACAGTTATTAACAATTCAATATCATATAGAAACCATGCACTGGTCACACATTTCATATACAATGAAGTTATCTTACTAAATGTAATAGCACCTGTAAAAGGAAGAGTTGTCACAGGCTTGAGACAGTATTGAGATAAGCTTAAAATCTTAAAACTGTTTGCATGCAAATGACCTAACCTGAATTAAATTAATGTTTGCATGTCAATGCTATTCTGAAAGCACTGCCATTCCTATTGTTCTATCCTTGCTTTCTTGAATTTTCTTAGAAATAAGAAAAAAATTTCTAATTAAAAGAGTAAAGGGCATCTTATACTCTGCAATCACATCAGCTTATAAATGCTTGTTTCTAAGTGAAAACTTCTACTCAAGTCCATCAAGGATGTCGGAAATTATTTATCTTGTTAAGAGTTTTAATACAGTTTAAAATATTTAAATGTATAATGATTTGAAATATTGTCACGTCAAAATGATAGTGAGATGATAAACCTTACATTCAGATGGATGAGACATCTTTTCTTCCATATTAAGAGAACCTCTTTACATTTTACTAAGATTTTTGCATTGCATTATTAAAAAAATAAAGAAGGTGGAGTTGTGTCTGTCTTCATCTATATTTCATTTCTAAACACTGAGTTTATTATTCCTGGAAATTATATTTCAGAAGAGATGAAGAATATTTAATGTATTTGTTTTTGTGCCGTTGTTTCTTAAGCCTAAAATAAAAGCACAGGAAAAACATTTTATTTGTTCCATCAGATATCAGCCGCCATTCTGACAGAGAACACCTTTCCAGTAATAGGTGCTCAATATTTTGACTATAGCCAAGCAAAACATTTAAAAGCATGCTCCACTTTAAACACATTAACTGATTGAATTTCTTTAAATTATGAATATGAATGACTTTTTGTAATTGAGGGTAAATTACGGTAGAATTGCAGAAAACTGAGTCCAACACAAGCTTTAAATATGAATGCCACACTAATTCAAATGAAACACTAATTTCTGCTATTATTGACTTAGTAAATGTTTCACTTCTATCTTCTTAACAAAAGGTTCTATTTAAGTGTGCAGTTTCATGCAGTTCAATTTGATTTTTTTTCCCTCTTCCTCTGTTAAATATCAACAAATGAACCAAATCCAGCTCTTCAGTGTTTTGTTTTGTTTTGTTTTTATGTTAAGAGAAGCTACTAACAGGATCAATTCACAGTATCTCAGAGAATTATCATTAAGATTGGAGCACTCCAAAGATAACTAGGACTTTTAGTGAAAATTTCTCCCATACTTAAAAGAATAAGTGTCAGGTGTTGTATAGCCTCTAAATATCAGAGAAAATGAGGGCTTATCCATTAAGTCTCTTGTTTATATGGTGTCATAGCACCAAGGTGTGGTAACTTTTTCTCTTTGCAGTGGATAACAACAGTACTATGAAATGCAAGTAGTAAGGCCAAGAAGACATTACACTGACATTCTAATACCTCCAGATTTTCTCCCCAAGCTTACTGTGAAAATCTCATAAATTAGCTTAAAAAAACTTGGGTAAAAGGAAATAACCTTGCTGGAATTATTTTAGGAAATGAAAAGTATTTTCAGAGACAAACAAGAAAAGTTATAAGGAGGAAAGGAAATTAGGAAGCAAATAATTTAGAAACTGTGAGATAGTTTTCATTTAACCTTTGAGAGGAACAAAAAAAAAAATTTAAAATAAAAACCAAAAACATAAAACTTTGCATTAATTGCAGTTCTTAAAGGACCATATCAAAAAAGAAAAAAAAAAAAGGGGGAGAAGATGCTGATGATTTGACTGTTATACCATCTTAAGAGGATACTTTAGATGGAAAGAGAAATTAAATATGTGAATTTAAAAATGCTAGAAGATAGGAAATATTAATTAAAAAACCCCACCAACTTCACTTGTTTCTAGCTAATTATGAGTAGAAGTTCTATTACATAGGACAGCTTGAAAGTGTAAAACAGAGTTATCTCAAATATCCAAAATGTCAAACCAGAAATCTAAACTCTAAGCAGTGGTTAAATATGCTTCACCATCTTATCCTGGAAACTGAGAGATTATTTCCTTGCCTTCCTGCTTTCACAGGTGTGATGAAGGATTTCTGATGCTTTCTGTGTGAGAAGTGCTTTAGCATTTTATGGCCTATAGTGAGTGTCAATGAATTGTGCTATTATTTTCCAAAGCTACTTGTGAGTGGCTTACACAGAACATAAACAAAATGAAGGTGTTCATATTCTTGTGTCATCCACTTACATGCAATGAGGAAAAAAAAAAAAGTTCATATTAATTCTAATAAATTAATTATAAGATCAGAGCCAAATACCTTCTGTAGTAGCATATAGGTAGAACAAAGCAAACTTTTAAAATATTTATCTTTTTAACTTGTTGAAGTAGCATGTAAATGCAATGTGTAAGAAATATCTCATAGAAAGAAAATGTTAGAACTGACTTGTGATAATCACTGGGGTAGTGTCTAACAGCATGCTTGTGGAAGAGATGCTGTTATACCAGGCCACTTAGGCTCATTATTTTCCATGTTCCTGAACTGACAAGTTGAATCTGTGCCTTTTTTATCTACATAAACTCATTTCTGTGACTTTTCCTTAAAGAACTCTAGACCTACTTGTCCTTTCAGCACAGATTTCCCTTGAGGTCTCTGGTAGGTTTTCAACAGAGAGCCCTGGTAAATCCTTCCTTGTGCATTAGCTTAAAGGAAACTTAAATCTACTGAATAATTTCACGTTTAGCAACAAAAATGCATAAACCAAGAAAGAATTCAACAATTTTTGTGATATCCAGCTTTTTTGCCCTGCATAATATAATTTGGCTTGGAAATGTGGAAATTACAAAGTAATAAAGTGTTATAGGATTGCCAGCATAGAAGCACTTTTAAGGCATTACCTAAGATCTAAGGTGTTGACTAAATCTAGGACCATTTGTGCTAACATTTGTTACAGTATGCTGTAATTATTGGTCTAAGATTTTTGATAACCTGCAGTCAGATACCCTTCCAGTTAAGAAACTTCCTTTTTTTGTAAATGACAGTTTCCAACATGATCTTTACCACAATGGCCTCAAATGACCCACGTGTTCTGGAGACAGAACAAAGGTCATGATACCTAGTCTCTTCCATTCATAACACAATTCTATTTCCCCTTATTGAAATTAATATACTTAAACAATTTATAGATATATTGTTTAGAAAGTTATTGGTATTGCAACAAATAGATGTTAACACAGAGGTAAGACCATAAAAATTTTCTATATTACAATATGTAATTGTACTACAAATTTTCTATATTCTAAATTATTTTATTAAGACTAAAATTAATTATTATAGCATAAAATACTTGCTTCCTAAACTATTTCTATTGTCACCATAAATACAAGAATTTTCTTATAAAAACAATGTTCTTAATTTCTTTTTAAAGATAAAAGAGGTAATGTTTTAATTTGTTGTATTCAAGCAAGTAAACAAGTAAACATGATAAGATTTGCATAAAGTAAGGTAATTAAGCACATTCTTCAACTACTCATTGAATCGGGGTGAACTGATGCTGCTTATTCCCAGAGGTGTGCAGAAAAAGGAGGAAGAATACATTATAGACTCAAATATGATCCTCTTATTAACACAATGTATTATGTCAGTCTGCAAGTGCTCCTTTTCCTTTCTATGAGAAAGAAACCTTGCAAATACAGTAAAACTTATTAGGAATTAGAATTTAATTCTGCTTTCAATAGTTACATGATCTTGGATGGGGTATTTTTCTGAGGGTTTTAGGTGTTGGTTGTTTTGTTCGGTTGCTTTTTTCAGTTACTCAAGCTGTTTCTAATGCCAATAAAGCAGCTACAGTAAATCACCTTTCTTTTTAATTGGTTGAAAGTGTTCCTTGTAAATTTAAGCCCCACAAGTAAATGGATTAATGAAATTAACTGCATTTTTTTAGATGTATAGCCAGTGAATCCTTTTCAATGGTGTATTTTTTTGTTTTATTGGGTTTTTTTGTTTGTTTGGTTGGTTGGTTGGTTTTTTTTTTTGGGGGGGGGGGGGGGTTGGTTTTTTTTTTTTTTTTTTTTTTTTTTTTTTTTTTTTTTTTTTTTTTTTTCAGGCTTTCACATGTATGTAACAATATCATTTTAGAGGCTATGGCTGTCTTCAGAATGCGTGTTTCTTATTCCAGGCAGGTACAGCACTCGATCAACAGCCTACTTTCAAAAAATAACCGAACTGCAGTAGAAAAGGTTTCAATCTTGCCTTGTCACAGAAAAGACAGGAAATAGGGGACAACATTGTCATTCTGATAAAATTTCATCATAAATGAAAGTCCACAGTACATAAATCTTCTCAGTATGGAAAATCAGAGGTCAATTACTCCAATAATTCACATAGACATTAAAAATTTTGTATAATTACATTAGTATAGAAGATGACCAAATTCTGAATCTCAGCACTGCAAGAAAGGTATACATTAGCCACAGTTTTATGATAGACGTCCAACATTATTTAAAATGAATTTGATTTTCCAAACAGTAATGCAAGTAGATGCTAACAAGCTCAACATAAGACTAAGTGGTGTGAAATCAGTGATCCAGGTAATGGATATGTATTTTACATGTGCTATGGGGTTTGCAGCTCTTGGTAAGCAAGTCCATCCACATATTCCTAGTATCTAGCTATTTAAATTTTTAACTCACTCTGTTTAAAATCACTTCCCCCTTTCAGAAATGTGCTCCCAGAAAATACTTATTGAACTGCTCAAAACATCCAGGTTAGTTCTCACGGAACAGCTTAAAACAAGGTAATAATTTTACCTATGGTTTGAAATCTGAGAGTGAGAAATCAAATGACTACAAAATGTATTATAATGAAACATCTGTCCCTTGGGAAAGTGTAACACATTCTTGCTTTCAATATTCCACTCATAATTCAAAAGCTTCGATTTTTAAGACACAAGGTATCACTGTCATCTGCTTGCTCCAGAAAGAAAATTAGCAGCAGTTAAAACTTACAATGTAAGACCTTGATTCCATTAACACATCTCTGCCTAGTCAAACCCTATAATGTTTGAGCTTTATGCCCCAATATATGTCTGGAAATCTCACTTAATGCTCTCCATAAAAATAATATAAATAACCCTAGCAGAAGAACTCTACTTCTCTGTGAACTTAACTGCAAAACCATTTAAAAATTGGAAAAAAATGTAACTTAGATATATCTTTATCAATATACCAACCCACAACCTTGGGAGGTCTATAGATATTGAGCTGTGTGCTGGTCTAAACCAACCCACAGAAGTTTATTTTTCTGAGAGGAACTGCTAAAACTTCCTCTGTCCCTGGCAAAACCAACTGCTTGCTAGCTCTGAAGATAAGCATGCTAACAAGCCAATTACAGAGATGAACATGCTTGTGTGAGATTCACATTTAAAGATTAAAAGCCGCAGGAATCGCTCTCTTGCTTTTGGAATTTACAGAGAGAGGTTTATCCCCTCCACCTCCTAGAAGGGGAGGGGAGGCTGCTCCAAGGCTCTGGTTGGCATAGGGCTAGGTTATGGCTGAAAACATCTAGCTGACAATTAAGCCCTGCCTTGTTGCCAGCCAGAGCTGAGTGGGATCCACTGGGCCCTGGGAGCGGCCACAGGCCGGGCCAGGCCTGCTGTGCCCCGGCCTGTGGGGCCCAGTAGGGGCAAGGCCCGGCACCACGGCTGCCAGTCAGGGGGAGCAAAGGACATCAGCATCAGCCCCCACGGCTGGGTTTGAAACAGTGGGGACCAGAAAACACCTGTGCAGCCTAGGGTCCTGGGAATTCTGGCACAGCCCCAGAGTGGCCGCTGGGCAGGGCCCCTGCTATCCTGGCCCATCCCTCAGCATGGCCACAAACACTCAACCGCTGCTCCAGCCACTGCCTGGGTGAGAGATCAGCTCTTTAGTGCCCAGATAAAACCTGCAAAACATCAATCCCCTTCTGAATGAGAGAAATGCAACTGAGTGCATACATGTAAAGAAACAACATGAAGACACCAAGGTCAGTGAAGAAAGAATCAGGTCCCAGACTGTGGCAGATGAAGAGAGTTCTTAGACAGAAACTCTTGTGTAAAGCTATGGGAAGATATAGCTGTAACTCATGGAGCACTGGGGGGAAGGAAAGTTCAGTTGTAGACCTGAGAAAAGGCTTGCTTCTCTGCTGAACTGCAGATACTGAAGTAGCTGTGATGAGACACTGGAGAGAGATATGAGGGTTGAAGTTCTTTGCCCGGAGGGAAGAAGCACAGAGACCTTCTGTTCCCAGAGATGAAGATGATCTTTGAGGTAGATGAAGATGAACTTTTGCTTTTGAAAAGTTCATCCTCAAAATAATACCCTATGCCTTGACATGGCCCATAAGCACAGCTGTGGGAAGTCTGTGGAGATGGGAAGGACTTCACAATTTCAGATTTCCTGGGTGGCTCCTGTTCCTGGAAATTGAAACCACAAGAGAACTAAGAACTCATTCTTGTGCAGAGAAGCTGCAAGAGAAGGTCTTCTCCCCAAGTGAACTAAAAGAAAGACTATTCTAGAGGTGGTAAACTGAAAATTTTGGGGTTTATTTCTCTACATTTTCAGTGGGAAAGAAAAGAAGGGTGTTGGGGGTAGGAGAAGTGTTTGGAAGGTTTTATTCTGATTCTCATAATGCTTTTAGGCCTGTCAATAATTTTCTTTATTTCTTTTGAAGTTGAGCCTGTTTTGCCCTTCCCCTAATCCTTATCTCACAGCAAAAAAAAGCATAAGTAACTCTAGAAGGTACATGAGCATTTGGTCAATACTCAACCAACCACATTAATTGGTGCATTGTCCAGGAAATTTCAAATTGGCAAATCAAAACTACTACATGCTGATGGATGAGTAAGCCGCTCTGCCAGTTTAGTTCTAATTACACTCTCTTCAGCCAATCAATTTCAAGGAACTACATTATAGAAATAACATTAAAAATAGATCACTTGTACCACATGTCTCTTACAATATATACAGCCTCTGCTATTCAGAAGGTAGAGCAATATATTACATTATGAAGCTATGACTTTGGTACAGAGGATACTGAAACTTTCCATACAGTTCTGACTACAAAGCATCTCTAGGCTTTATTAAAATGAACAATCAAACAATAAAACAAAACAAAAGAAAACCAAACAAACAAAAACCCTAAACAAACCTAGCAAAAAAAAAAAAAAATTAAAAATCCCGATTTGTCTGACATTTGAAGTAATCAAAACTAGTTTCTTTACTGCACCATTCCAGAATACAAATGATAGAAATATTAACCCTGAAGTCATGAATAAACTAAAAAAAAAACCCCAAAAATTAACCTTTTTCAGAGGAAAATTAAAACAAACAAACAAACAAAAAAAAACCACCCCAATAACAACAACAACAGAAAAACCCTAAGACATTTTACTGTAGAAGGCAAGAAAGGTGGAGAGGACCATAATGCTAAAAGTTTACATGGGAGTTATTCCACATAGTCTGAGTTATTTTTCTTCATAAACAAGATTTATGTAATTAAATTCTCTGCATGAAAAAGAGATGTAACTTCTCCACGGACTACTGAAATCCAGATTGAATATTCATGAAATATAAGGGTTTTTTATGAAAAGTAGTTCTACTTTTACCACAGAATGACACAGATATTACACTGAGAAATATAGTCAAATGAGGTATTGGTAATATACATTTCTCCACAGGATGTAATGTACCTATTTCTCCTACATCTTTTCTCAATATCTTGTTCTGTAAATGTAGTCCTGCAGTACCCTATTTCTACATGTCAAATTCAGAATATTGATACAATATATTTAAAGGAAAGAAAATTGTTGATGTTGTTAAGACAGAAACTGAGGAAGAGGAAAACACGTTTCAATTTTCTCACCCTCTGATCCAGCAAGACAATCAGAATTTTACTCTGACATCCAGCAAAAGGTAGATCAGTGATATTGTTGAAAACCATAATAATAACTTAACTAAATATTGCTCCCCTTAATGGTTGTAATTCTCACCATCATCTTACAAGTTTAATATTTCAGCTTTTGATCAGTATTATCATTATTTTCTATTCCTGGAATGACTACATTTATGCCAAAATAAATGAGCTGTAATCAGCTTTGGACTGCAGCCTGAAACAACAAAATCTGGAATCTGAAGCACCATAAAAATAGACATGTAACAGATCAACTAGTGTGTAGAATTCAATATAATTTTTAAAGGGTCTTTTCCTGGCCATTGTTCCTTTGTATTTATCTTGATATCTAGTAGTCTCTGTTAATTCAGAATTAAAACACCTGCTTTAGACTGTGTAAGTTTTGCCCTTTGGGAAAGCTATTAGTATATGACATCTAATTGCATGAAGAATGGCAGTCAGAGAAGAATGTAGATATCTGAAACTTATGTAGTTACCTAAAAATTGCAGATGTAGAGTTATAATAGGTTTAAATACACTTTGTTCATTAATATGTGTTGTTTCCCTAAATCCAGAGTAGTGTGAAAAATGGGAAAAAGGAAATGTATCTCAGAGGAGATCGGTCCTCGTAGAAAAGCCAAAGTCAAAATGCCATAACTATGGTTTTATTTTGAGATTCTTCATTCATGAAAGTGCTGTGGAGACGTGGGATGTATTGTGACAGATAGGCCTGCCTTTGCACATTATTGCATGACATTTTTCTTTACTAGGTTATAGTACTGCAGAGGGAAAGATGATTTGTTTGTCTTTTCCTGCCACTTGTTCTGGAGGTCTTCCTGGGGCACAGAGGCAGAGTGCAGGCAGATGTGACTGGGTGGGGTGGTGGTGACCTGGGAAACCATACCACTGCAGGGACCGAGAGGTCCTGAGAAGCTCAAGGAGCATAAATAGAGATCTACATGTCCTGAAAGTTTGAAAAACTGTAGGTATCGGGAAAGGATTGTGTCAAGCTTATCACAATTTAGACAGCCATTGAAAAGATTCTGGTCCAAGGAAAAAGTCTGGGTTAAAGGATGCTCTTTTCAAAAGCACAGTAGGCTGATGACAGTGGAGTACAAAAGGCTGGCTTTCAACTCTAGTCTCCTCTGATTCACTCTGAGCTTTATACAAAAAATATCTTGACTTAAATTGTAGTCTGATAGAAAGAACATAATTTTAAAGGTGCGCAGCACTCCTGGGGTGTTTAGGGTGCTCACTGCACATGAGCATCCCCCCTCTGCTTTCTCTCTCTCTCATGTCCCTTCAAGAGGTACCATATTCATTGTAAAATTGGTCTTGCTAAAGGAGTACCTGAGAAGTAGTAGGCCTAGACTTAGGCCCTTGTCTGTCAACCCATGTTCATATCCATGTTTTGTTTTCACAAAGAAAAGTCTGAAATGTATGCAATACACAGTATTTCATTTTTCATGCAACAGCTGTGCCACTGGTAATTTCTAATAAATTGAGAAAATAATACAATTTATTTCAAAAGCTTACCCCAGAGCTATGTTAAAATACTGACATAGACATGTTCATTATGCAGAAAAGAAAAAAGTATGTAAGAGACTGAACTTTGAGGGAAGTTCCTGAATTCCAGTACCTGCTTATGCATTTCATTATTTAATATTCGATATAAAGTATGTAAAAACCTCTATGTTGCACATGTAACACCATAATCAGACTATGCTCCCATATGTCTTCCCTAATTTCTAGAGGTCATTATAGAATAAAAAATCATATGTGTTAGATGCTTGGTAAAATTTCATGGCAATCCATTAGTCAAAGGTTTTACATGACTTAACAGAAAATGTATACCTTTTCCAAGGAAGCTTGCTTTTGAGTATGATTTATTTGCTTTATAGCTGCCTCTCAACATTAGTGGAAATTGCAGTCTTCAATAAAGTAATACTGTACTGTCGTCAGGAGTTGTGCTCACATGTCAACAAATTTTGATGGGGGAAGTCTGAACAAGACTATACCATGATATCTTCTAACAGCTTAGGGAGGAAAATGATCCTTGCTCGCAGAAAGACCCACAAACATTTGTTTTATGAGCTGAGGATCTGGGTACATCAACACAAGTGCTACTGGGCCACTCCTCCCCTGCTTCCTAAAATTGCTATATGAAAAAAATTGCTATACTCTTTGTTAGAAGTATTTCATGCTATAATTGTTTCAGTGTAATTTGTGTTATTAGTGAAATAGCTGAACAGTGTTTTCAATAATCAAGTGGTAAGCTGCATTATATTAATGGGGAAAGAATTCAAATTGTGTAGACATAAAGGATAATATACTTATTTAGAAAATATGAGGCTGGAAAAACTCTTGGAGAATCAAACTGTAAGGCAAATCTAATACAATCTACAATTATTTTGCAAAATACTTTATTTATTAAGACATCACTCACAAAATGTGGTTCATATACTACTTATATCCAGAAGCATAATAGAAGATCCCATCTCTATCCTGAGATGTTCTAAACTCTGCTATTTAGGATAATAAAAGACCATACATTAAACATCACAATAATGTTCAGGAAAGTGTATTTTGCAGTGCAATTAATAGTCTGTAAAAAGTATTTCTTTTTAAACCCTGTGATTAGACCCTCTTTAGAAATACCTTTTTCCTCCACAGTTTTCTACATTCTGTTAATTGTATCTATCTGAATCTCTCTCTGCAATTTTCCTGCTTATCAGAAAAGATGCATAATGCAGTGTGATTAGCCCATTGGATGGATATTTATAATTTAAATTTTATGAAAGAGATTCACGCTGTTCTAAGCAGTTCTTCCTTTATTATATTTTCAGAGTATGCTAATAACAAAAGAGACACTGTGTCCTTATTCTTGTCACTGAATTAAAGCATCACATTTCTACATTAAATGTGATAGAGTGGGTAGACTTAAGAAGAGGTATATAAATCAAATATACCAAAACCAAATCCAGTCAAAACTGAATCAAAAATAGACAAATAAAGACCTAACAAAAATCTGCAAGATGGAAAGGTTTATACAGACTGTTGAAGACCACCAAGAGTGAAAAGACACTTTCTATTCAGTCTTGTATGTAGAACTTTACCATCAAATGTGCAAGCTTTCTCTCACTTTCTGAAAAAATAATATTCTCATGCTTCTTTCAAACAACAGAGACAAGCAATATGGTTTTTCCCCTATATGACTTATAATTTTTTTTCACTACATAAGTATTAAATGTAATATTATTATTATTATTTCACCCCAAATTTCCATTTTTTTTTTTCTTGCTATGCAGCTTTCTCTTCAGACTTAACAAAAAGAGTGGCCTAGCACAGAAGTTTCAGGAAAACTCACCTGCAAAAAACATATACTATACTTGCATTGGGCAAAAAATAAGACATGCTGCTGGGCTACTTTATAAAAATAATTTCCTTATTATATGTTAATGGTATATTTAATCACATATCAACCATATCAAAGTACATTATACCATTATTTTACAGCAGGCTGGCAGCCACATGTGAAATGTACCAATTTGCCCCTTTTCCTTCAGATATTTAATTTTTACTGTAAATTGATAGAATGTTGTGAAGAAATAATGATTATTTTTGGGTGGGGAGGAAGGGGGGAAGCAGGGGGGAA
>VWZN01008697.1:32075-47901 GCA_013396955.1 Regulus satrapa
GAATTACTTATTATATACTCCTGAAGTGAGATATGTTTACTTTCACTGTCACCTTGTGCATGGCACACATAGTGGGCCAGAGGACAATGAGCATGATACTTGTGAAAATGTTTCATACAAGATAAAAATCCAAGGATTGTCTACAAAACCAACAAATTTAAAAAATACTTCCAAGTTAGTAAGCATTGAAAATCGCAAATTAAAAATTAAGGCTAAGAAATAATAGGACCATCAATTTAGTTGGTGAGATGCAATGGTATACTCTGAATCTGCTGAAGAAGACCTATTGGAATCAATAAGGTGATTTCTGCTCATAGAGCAACAATTCCTAAAAATATGGTGTTTATACCTACCATCCAAAGTTCACCCTGTTGGGAACAAAGCAGACCTTCTGCCGGGGGAGGTTACAGATATTTTTGGTACAAGACACTTCCTGGGAAAACAGGGGAGTTTGCATATGATTCTGTATAAAATAGGCACATGATTAGAGAGTGCATACATTCAAAGTTAATGAGATCTGTAATCTAAACCATGTCCTGGCTTTTGGTACAAGTCTGGTAGAAGTAGTAGCTCTTGTTTCTGATTTGAATTGATACGAAGCTTTGAACACAAGCCTTGAACACAACTATCAGCTTGAAAGATAACCTAAAAAATTACTGGAAACAAAAAGAAAATTTAGTGAGAACCTTGAAAAAGTATTATTGGCCTTTTATAATAGAAAAGTTTGAGCAGGTACAAAAGCTTCCATTGGCAGATTTCAATTTATCATCTGAGCACTGGATTAATTTTCAGTAATTCTGACTTGTTCAAATATTTACAGGTCAGTATTTTTTTTAAATTACTTTTTTCCTCATTTGGATTTTGATATACCTATACAACAAGGAAAAACCAAAATACAAATGCTCCCTGATACTCTGGCTCAAGTTTCAGAACTAGGTAAGCACTAGAAATACTTTTTGGTCAGAAATTCTGTTTAGTTTATGTTGGATTTGCTTTGTTTTGTATTTTAGTTGCATACAAGGGTTTTCATTATTATTTTAATAATTCAAAGTTAAAGTAAATTGAAAGTCCTCCCACAAGTACATTCTGAAGACTCTTAAGAAACTGGGTTTCATGCAGAGTCAGTGTCCTGGGGAGACTTTATGATGCTTGAACACGGGATCATCAAGAAAAATTTAGTTGTTCGACAACTGCTTTTATGCTGTGGCAGCCATGAGTTTTATTGGCAATTTCCTTGTTTGCTTTATAACTTAAAAATGAAAAATAGAAACATTGAAAGGTGTTAAATAGAATAAGTGACATATACTTTTTTTTTTTTTTAAGAATTCTTATCAGTGTAATACTCACATTCCCAAAGCCTATTTTCCTCATCAACCTGAAAGGTGTCCTCCCAAAAGGAATCAGAGGGAAAAATGCCATTGCGAAGTATTTAATTTCCAAGTTGAGGAGCAAGTAAAATGCCAGCAGCTGAAGTGCAGATGCAATTTTGCTGCAAACAATAAAATTTTTTTCCAGTTTATTTCTCAAATTTTCCTCTAGAGATTCTCACCTAAATTTCCTTATTCCTTTTTAGCTCGAGAATAAATGTCAGGAAATCTATTTCACAATTTTAATCCCAGTAGATATACATATTTAGATGTTCCTTTTCAGCCATATTGCTAGGGCAAAAATGTAAACATGCTTGGATTGCTATGTGAATAGCTTCATGTCCTCTTACAACAAATCAAGAATTAAAGCTACAGAATTATTACAAGTTGATATGTATAGGTTTCGGTTCCTAATTGTCACTACCAGGACAGAACTCTGTGGCATGGGAGATGTATGATTTTGACAAAAGGTAAGTTAAACACTGAAGAAAAGGTGAATGGGTTTTTGGGTTTTTTTTTCCAATTAGTGATGAAGAAATACTAGTAATAAAGAATATTATCCTTCATCTACATTTTTTGGGGGATCATGTGAGCAGACATGTTTCCCTGGAATGAATTGATCTTGGTTTTAAATATTGATGCAGTCAAAAGTAATGCTCATTTCTCTGACTTTCAATCGTTTTAGGATTAAAAACAATATGGGTGAGTTTCAGAAAAAAACAGTATGAAGAGTAGAAGACTAGAATAATCTTGCTATAGAAGTCATATAACTTTGGAGCATTATAAAGATACCAAAGTTTGCTGACTATATAATACAGTGGAAATCCAGCTGGTAGAAATTTGATCAAAAGTGAGGCTCTGTGATTTAGAAATAATTTCCTGGCACACTGTGATAACAGAATAAGAGGCACCTGTCACACCTGACTACACATTTCTGGGGTTTTTTTTATCATCTGAGGCATCTCTATAAATACACACTTCTAAAACATTTATAGTTTTCTTAATACACCAGATACATGGTTTTGGTTTTCTGTTGCATCACAAGTTGTAGGAGAAGAGGACTTTCTGAAGAGAAATACGCATCATCTACACTAAATCCATTTAGCAAAATGATAATGGGCAGTGATTGGAGTATATGCTATTTATTCAAGCGTAGCAATAACTCTCTGGAGGGAGAAAAAAAAAAGGAGTGAAAATTGGATATGTTGTGATGTCATAAAGACAAAATAAAAATTTTTTAAAAAATTGCTAACCACGGATTTTAAATCTTCCAATGTTGGAAAACAGTACTTCTTCACTGCATTTGCAGTGAAAGGCAAAACACATGGGAAATCCTTGCTATGTAAATAATTTGGAAATCACTCTAGACACTCAGTAGTATAAATGAATTTTCAAAACATGTGTTTATTCACAAACTTACAAAATAAGACCACCCATTTAATGAAAATAAACTATCTGAATAATATTTAAGTTGTATATGTGTATTTATATACAGATAGTGCCCATACACATATATTCCAGGTCCAGTTCAGTGTAGATTAATTTTTTGCTAGGTAAAAACATCCATAGTATGATGCCAACTTGTTGCCACATTTTAGGAATAAATAGCTATTGTGACAGTCATGGCAAGAAAAAGGAAGAGGATGGAAGTACAGAGAGCAAGGGCCAAAATGAGACAGATAAAAAGGAAAAATATTTCATTGTCTTAGTGAACCTTGAAGTGTCTCAGGAAAAAACCAAACCAAAACAAAAACCAAACAAAACAACATCATCAACAGCATCACTACAATTTTCAAGGAACGAGAAGCTCAGCCACACAACAGCAATAATCCATTTCCAGTGGTGAGCAAAATAACTTATGTGGAAGGCAGTTTGAGGACAATGAACATTCAAAAATAGCATAGAAGGATTAAAAAGTAAAACTAAGGAAGAGGCATTGAGACAAAACCCAATGACTCCATGTTCTTTCTGTACACTTTCCTTGCTTGAATTATTACATTTCAGTTGACTGAAGCCACTGTTTTCAGATGTATGTAAAAACTCCATGATCTAATAAACAAAAAAGTATATACCTGGTACTATAAATACAAATGCACTATTACATAAATTCTATTGGATGGACTAAAATATTCAACTTAATTAAGCCACCAAATATCTATAAATGAAAAGGAACAATTGTCCCCCTCCACAGGAAATATTTTAAAAATACTTTCTTGAAACATATGTATGTAAAATTAAACACTTTTATAGATCAAATAAATTGAACATTAAGATGATTTAGTCTTTAAGAATAAGAAGCTCTCATATTCCTTCTAGAGAGAATATAGTTAGAGTAATGGCTGAAAATCTGTTCTTGAATGACAACTTAATGTGGCAGTACAGGCAGAGTTACCCATTGCCCTCTTCTGCTGTTTCCATCATGATCATTCAGTTAGTGAGTCAAAGCATAACCTTTGTCAATTAACCAGCTGGGGCACCCATTCCTTCCTAAATTTAGCTGTTAATTACATCCTGTTGTGAAGTGTGAGATTTCATTACACTGCTTTTAAGTTATTGCACAAACACATAATCAAACCTTTGATCTCCTATTTGAACCTGAAATCAGTGATAGAAACACTGAAATAAACTTTATATATAACAAAGCAGAAAAA
Source organism: Regulus satrapa (assembly GCA_013396955.1). Classification (NCBI taxonomy): domain Eukaryota; kingdom Metazoa; phylum Chordata; class Aves; order Passeriformes; family Regulidae; genus Regulus; species Regulus satrapa. Next base: position 36,094 of record VWZN01008697.1, read on the forward strand.
TCAGATTCGTTAAGTTGAAAATTTATAATCAGTTGTCATTTTGTTCCCTTAAAATAATGCTTGAGAATTTAATATATAAACTCTATATAGTTTGGGATAATTTGGAGATAGGCACACATGGAAGAATTCAGAGTTGATTTGAGTGGCATTAAAAATCAGCTACAGATCAATAAGAGGATTAAAGAATTGTAAATGTAGCTGGGTTTGATTTAATTGAAATGAAACAGGATCAAGAAAGCTAATTGTTAACAGCATCTCAGATAAAGTCATGGAGGAGCTTGATTTTTTCAGTTTAAATATTTAGCCTCTGTTCAACAACAAAAAAAAAGTGCCAAGAAGATAGTTAACATTAATTTATTGCCTGAAACAGAAACAGTTTTAATTGATTGGAAAAATGAAACAGAAACAAAGACTTATAAAAAGTAAATTAAAACACTGGGCAATTTTGTAATTGGAAATTGTAAAGGTCACAGAACATGGCTTATTGCTATCTTTTGGAATGGAATAATTGCTTTGTGGAAATCTTTGTGGGGAGCCTGGATATAAGCAATATTGACTTTCATAAAACAAGGGTTTTTTTTTTAATTAATACTTTGATCATGAGTGGACATAGCAAATGTGGGGTCATGCTGATTTTGAAGAATGTTTCAAAACATTAATATACCAGTACTAATGCACACTTTTGATTCAGTCTGAGATTATGCAAAATATTTCTGGGGAATATTGTTAATCTGGGTAACAAGAAATGAAAAAAAAAAAAAAAAAAGAATGAAGCAATTAATTTAATTGAAAATTACCTTTTTACAACTAAAATAGGTATTTATTGGTCCTGCCTGATCACCTCACACACATTCTAATATGGAGTCACTAAATCAGTGAACAAGGGAAGAGTTACAGATGTAATTTATCTGGACTTTTGTAATCTTTAATGCAATCCCCCATATCATCCTTCCCTCTAAACTGAAGAGAGATGGATTAAAATTGTGGACCTTTAAGTGAATCAGAAACTGGTGGAATAGTCACATCCATAGAGTAGTGGTAAAGAGCTGAGGCCCAGTGGGTGGCAGTAACAAGTGTCGCTCCCTCCAGGGCCCATATTGGGATATTAATCTCCATTAATAACATGGACAAAAGGATTGAGAACATCCTCACCAAATTTGCAGATTGAAGTGCACCAAACAGAATGGTGCTGCTGTGGACTCACTTGAAGGATGGGATGCCATCTGTAGAACCTGGACAAGGACAAGAAGGCGGCCAGTGGGAACTTCATGCAGTTTTAACGAGACAAAGCAGAAGGTCCTGTACCTGAGTCAGGGCTACCCTCATTATCCTTACAGGTTGGGATATGAACAGATGGAGAGCAGCCCTGCTGAGAAGGACTTGGGGGCTCTGGTGGGTAAGAGTCTGGACATGACCCAGCCATGGGCACTCCCAGCCCAGAAAGACAAATGTGTCCTGGGCACACCAGAGCAGTGTGGGCAGCAGGGGAGGGAGGAGATTCTGCCCCTCTGCTCTGCTCTGCTGAGACCCCACCTGCAGGGCTGCATCCAGCTCTGGGGTCCCCAGCATAGGAAGGACAGGGACCTGCTGGAAAGAGTCCATACCAAGATAACTGGAGGGATGGAGCACCTCTCCTATGTGGAGAGGTTGAGAGAATTAGGATTGGGAAAGTCTGGAAAAGAGAAGGCTTTAGTGAGACCTAATTAGAGCATTCGAGGACCTTAAGGAAGCCCATAGGAAAATGGAGAGAAACTATTTACAAGAGCATGTAGCAAGGACAAGGGGGAATGGCTTCAAACTGAAAGAGTAGGTTTAGACCAGATATTAGGAGAAATTCCTTAGTGTGAGGTTGGTGAGGCACTGGAATTGGTTGCCCAGAGAAGTTCTGTATGTCCCATCTGCAGAAGTGTTCAAACCCATATTGAACAACTTGAGGGGCTTTGAACAACCTGGAGTATTGGAAAGTGTCCCTGGCCACGGCAGAGGGGTTGGAACAAGAGCATTTTTAAGGACCCTTTCCAACCCAAATTACACTATGATTATATGATTATATGATTATATAAAAAAGGAAAAAAAAAGAGAAAAAAGGGGAAAAAAGGGGAAAAAAAGGAAAAAAAAGAAAAAAAAAGAAAAAGTGTTACTTGCATAAATTTTTAACCTAAAATCCCCTTTGCAGTGCGTCTGATATTATTGATATACTGTTCTAAATATCCCAAACACCACTGTTTATATCACTATTGCCCCAAACTTGACATCAATACAGGTAATTACTTTCATTGGGAAGGCATTCAAATTCTTCAATCTCATTCTTAAGTAAAGATATAATTCTCCACTATATTTTGCTATGAATGTATATATGCAGACATGTATGTAAGCATGCAAAAACTCTTCAAGAATTAGGAAAAAACCCCTTTTTTTTGGGGTTAATCTTCAGCTAAAGACATAGTTTTTTTCAGATTTTTTTTTTCCTGACATTTAGAACATTTGTTTCAATCCATAGCTTAAGAGCAGACATCCATGTAGATATTCTTTATGTTTATGCATTTCTCAAAAAAGAAATATCCCTATCCTTTTCTCTCAAACAACATTTTTGATAATTAATATGTAACATAGTGGTTCAAATTTAATCTAATTCTTTATTTGTCTGAAAATTTTCAGTGATGTTTCTTTCCACTGATTGAAATTTTATTATTCTTTTCTGAGTTTGTCATCTTATATGAAAGTGAAATCACCACATCCAATTACAGTGGTTTGAAAAATGATTCAATATGCAATTTAAAATGCTGACTATTCATTGCAAATTGAGAAACCATGTCAGAGAAAACTACTGTTTGAATCAGAAGAGGGTATGAAAACCAAATAAAATCTTTTCAGTCACAATTATGGTGTTCTGTCACTTTATCTTTTGCAAATTTAGCAGAAGTTAAGCTAAGCTTTCACAACAGAAAGTTGCTATGAATTATCTTTAGCTTGCCTCTTGAGGGATAATTATTTCATATCACTTTTTTGTCAAAGATGGAAGGTTTCAAATCAATCCTGAAATTGGTTGTTCCTCCTAATGAAGTAACATTTGCAGGGTTCATTACTCTGTTACACATTTCTGCTAAACCATACTGAAGGTTTAACAGAATAGCCCAACAAGTAATTTGTTTTTGTACTGTATGAAATGCTTTCTCTCATTTGAATACATTGCAATGTTTTTCCTTTTCTGTGCTGTTCTACAGCTAGTTTTCACTTCCCAGGAGTGGAAATGAAATGACCCTTCTGAAAATAAGTTTTCTATTAAAAAAAAAAAAAAAAAAAAAAAAAAAAAAAAAAAAAAAAAAGAGACATTCATTTCACCAAACACTGCAGAGAATAGATATTTACATTGGCTCTGGTGCTCCAAACTTGTTTTAGTGTTATTTGGCATGATGACACATAACTCACTCTTTAAGGGGTGCCTATTTCTTCCATTCTAGCTTTAGAGGGAGTTCAGATGTTCAGTACTCTGCTCAGCACACACAGATGGCTGTTGCCATGAAGCTGGTCTCAAGTATCCCACATTTTCCCCCTCCAGAAGACCCCAGGTTCATTCAGCATCCAATGTTGCAGGCCTTTCCCAAATTACTTAGGGTAACTCATGTGCTTTTGTGCTGTCACAAAAAGGATCTGTGATCCAACAGAGTAGCTCAAAGTAGCTCCATGTACAGGTGCCTGGATTGGGGTGGAGTTCAAGATTAGCACCTCTGAATGTAAATTTACAAAAGAGCCATATGCGAGCTCTTTTGTAGGCACCCATTGTAGTCAGAGGTAATCTATGACTTCATGACTCCCACATAGGCAGCTAGTGCCTTTTGAGGTATCCTGAGATATTCTAAGGTACCTTAGAAGTCTGCAAAGGGCTGAAAGACAGGATAAATTCATCTTGTGTGTTCCTCTGGATTGGCAGGTAAAGGCCAGCTGCCCAGAGATAGCTCAGGATATCTCAAGCATCCTTGGGTGCCCAGCTGATCTGTACTTAGGAAATATAATGCATCTTTTCAGAGAATCTGCTCAAAGTGTGGGAGACACCTAGCATTTTCTCATCTGGATAACTTCCTAAGCTTGACTGAATAAGGGCTTATAATTTTGTCTAAACATAATTTTATACTGATATTTGAGATGACCTAGTATTTCTTGTCCAAGAGTACATGTAATATTCTAATTCACTACAATACTCCAAAAACCCTCGACATAAAGATTGCTTTTTCTGAGATATTCAAACTTTTCTGAAATGTGAAGGCAAAAGTCATTGTGAAAGTCCCTTAATAATACTGTGCCATTAATTTAGTCTACTTTATTATTCTTTCTCTAATACTAATTTTAGTTATTTTAGTTATTGAACAGTCATAAGAAACTTTTATGTTTATTTTCAAGTAATACTCTTATTTGTCAATAAAATAATTGACTGCATATGCTTGTCAATAGCCTACTTTTCATTCCCTGTAATACTCCCTTTCCTCTCTCCTTCAGTCTCTCAGAGGTCCTTTTAGGTTTCATATTTTGCCAACATTCTTCCCCACTGTGAAATATTGCAGAATTAGGACTGTTTTAATGAGCTACCTACCATATTAAACAGCTGTAACTATTTAATACCTCACTATACTGTGGGGACATTACTTGAATTTAAGTATGTGAAAGTATAACAGTGACTTCTAATAGATATTTCTGGTTTTTTTCCTTAACTCGAAATTCTATGGGTCTTTGATATATTTTTAACTGAGTATTGTTTCAGTCAATCTAACATACTTCTTACAAATTGAGTTTATACCTGACACCCTCCTTTTACACCTAATTAGCTTGATTAAATATTTATACTGCTGTGATAGCCTATGTCCCCACCAAGATTGAGATCCTGTTTTGTTAACTGCTAGGTACAGTACAAACACAGAAGTCCATCATATTAGTTACTTAGGAAAAATATTGTTAGCTTTCCATGAAGTATTACTTGCTATGCAAATATCATTCATTTTTTTAATTAGAAAATAACCTTCCTTAATATAAAGTGCTTTAATCTGAAGGAAAAATTATATAGCTTTCACACTTAAGGATTAAGACAGCTGTGTGATTATAGGAGCAGTAACATCTTTACTAAATTATAATTATGAATATTATCATTATGTTCAATCAACATGACCATCGGTACTTACTGCAAGGTATGCAAAAATGAGAAATACAAATAGCTTTATAACAAGTAGCAATTCATATGCATTGTTAGTGACAAAATAGACCATAAAGCAGACGTTTGCATTCACAGGAAGGAAGAGTAAATATGGAGCTCATACATTAGTTTCTAAAGGAGCTCATACATTATGTATCTCACACCTCTCAGAAGCAAAGTGGCAAAAAAATAAGTTATCTAAGAACACACACAAGAGAAAATTCTAATCCTTATGCATATTCCACTACATACACTAAACTCATATTGTTTATGACTAAGTTACTGAGATAGCAAACCAAATGAGTAAGTTCATAGCAGGGACTGGTAGGGCAGGATAATAATTTAAGCATGGAAAAATTCCCAGTTCTACCAAATTAACAGAAACAGCAATAATCTTGATGCAATCAAAATTTAAGGTTGCACAGTTTTTATTTAGACTTGCAAGCAAATGAGAAAGAGAGAACCTGACAGTTATTTAAGTAGTAATTACAGATCCTGTAATATTTCAGAAAATAAATATGTCATTGTGTCCAGAGAACTTAATTTTCAGTTTATATGAGGCACCAAAGAATTATGGCTACTCTGACCATCACCTTGTAAGAAGCGCACACTCATAAAATCACTTCCTATCACAAATTTTGGGCACAAATCTCCTCGGATATGTGTACTCTGAGCTGCTTCAGGTCAAGGAACCTATTGCCATTTGGAAATGTGTTCTTAAATTCTACCTATACACCTGGGTGCACTCAATCAATAAAGTATACTCCTCCTATTTAAAAACAAGATCAGTGCACATCCTAAGCCCATCTGAGACAGAATGGGTTTAGGAATTGTAATGGGATATATGTTTAAGGCTTAAACATTATTAATATATCTTGAGCAGTATTAACAGATTGGGCTCCTATAGGGGTTAGGTGAGTGTGATCAATTAACACTCATCAATAGACTGAGATTACATAAAATGTCTCTATTACAAGGTTCCTAAGGATAGATTAGTAATTATTTCAATTGTGTTCTCAAATGGAAAAGGAGCAGAACATAGGCGACAGAACAGAGCTTAAAAGGAAGGATAAGTTTGTGTGTGTGTGAATATATTGTCAAACAATATGCAATCAGTGTAAAGCAGCAGCACACGGTATTTTGACATCAGTCACAAATTAGTAGTTTTTAGCATTTACCTCTGTTTGGATAGTAAAGAGCTACTTTGTCTGTTGGAAGGTAGCATGAGAACCAGAGCTATTAAGACTTCCAAGCTGAGATACATTTATAAAGAGCATGTATCCCCAGTGTAGTGACAAGGTTAAATAAATTTGTGCTCCCTTAGCTATTCTGAGATCTGGATGAAACTAAATACCTCATTCAAGATGGAAAGTAAATAGATTACTTTTGAAATTGCCTGCATTTAATGAATTCCCTGTTTAAGTAAGGTAAAACAAAACACAATTAATATAATTCAATATGCAAGAGAAGAGTTTAAATATCAGGTGACTTTTGGGAGAAACAAAAAGCATTTTTAGCTACAAAATACTTCTTTGCAAATATTACTTGATGGCCTGATTTTTATGTTTTTTAAAAATAAAATATTCACAATACAAAAATGAAGTAAAACTAGAACAATACTCAGTTTGTAAAATGCTCAGAAGGGCTTTGAGGCATCAGAGACAAAATGTCTTAGAGACACTGTCAATGTTGCACAGATTTGAAAGTGGACAAGTTGAAAGACCAACACTTCATCTTCAGATATTAGGGGGAAAAAATCTGTTAATATTGCTGCAGCTTGTCACTTGGAAAGGGGAGAATTTCCCCATTCAGCCTCCTATCTGAAGATGCATATTCTTTGGCAAAAACAGAGACGCTGTTTTATTTCTGAATGGGTTAGAAATGCTTTCTATAGACAGGGATGTCTATCAGGATGATGTGGCATCTGTTTTCTCTCTCAACTGCTAGGCCACCAGACTTAGTTCCTTTTTCCACATAGAAAGATAAATTTGTAGCTGGAGGACACCTTTGGCATTTGCTGGCAATTTTCTGACAGTCTTGCTACTCTAGTGTCTGATATTACTGATCTAAAGGGACAGATCAGTCAGGTTACACAAGTGTGTGGTCACATTGCTTGGGCCCACTGCAGCACCTCTGTGTAACCTGTGTTCTCCCCTCCTCATTGATGTGGGATACCTTGCAGGGCCTGAAGAAGAGGCTCAACCTTCTTGCCTCTTGGATAGACATCATCTTCCTAAATTTCTCCAAGGCTTTCAATTCAGTTTGCCACTGACTCCTCTCAGATAAACATGCATTATGGCCCAGGCAGGAAGGGATCTGTCTGTCTAGCAGCATCTAGAGAGGTAGTTGTAAATAATTCCTTTATAAAAGGATGTTCTGCCACACGTGGAGACCCTCAGGGATCAATACAGAGCCCAGTGCTGTTCCATATATTAATAAGTCATCTTGAATGGAATTTAAGGGACCCTGATGAAGTCTGCTAATGTCAGTAAACTGAGAAGGACAGTGGACACTTGGAAAGAGAGTCAGTCACTCAGCACTAAGACCTGAATAGTCTGGAAGAGTGGGCTAACAAGTCCCTTATGAAGCTCAACAGGAGAAATGTAAGATCTTTCACCTGAAAAACTTAATTCAGGAATAGAACATAGGCCAGCATCTACCCACCTGGGGAGCAGTTCCCTGGAAGAGGAGCTGGGGGTGCTGGTGGGCAAGCTCAATGGGAGAGAACACTACAGCACTGAAAGCCAGCAGGATGCTGGGCTGCATCAACAAAGGCATCACTAGCACAGATCATCAAATCCCCATCAGAGCAGATGATCCCACTTTATTCTGTGCTTGTCAGGCCACTTGAGGAATAATGTGTTCAGGTTTTGTTCACCACTATTCAAAATAACTGGCCATGCCAAAGGGGTTCCAGAAAACAGCCACAAAAATGATAAAAAGGGGCTGGGAAGCCTGCCAGAGAATGGCATTACCTCAGCCTTGAGAAAAGAAGGCTGAGGGAAGACCTGATCACTATGTTCCTGTATTTAAAGTGTCTACAAAAAAGATAGAGATTCCCTTTTTAAAAGGAATCACATAGGAAAGATAATGGACAATAGGTACAAGCTATTCCTGAGGAGATTATGATTTTTCATAATTAAATCATATATTGAATTAATTTTCCCATGAAAGTAAAGTATCTCTCAACATTGGACACTTTCAAACTGGAGAGGGTGCTGGGCCATGTTTTTTCCAAGAATATTTGAACCATGTGATGCTTGAAGTACTTTCCAATCTATTATTCAATGAGTCTGTGATTATATTAACACTTGTTTTGGATAGTCCCAGTAAATAAGAAGCACGGATGGTATGGGGATGCAATATACCATATATATATATATATATATATATATATACACATAGGGAGAGAGAGACTATATATATATATATAAATATGTGTATATGTATAGCATATATGGTACATATGTTCTCTTTTATCCAAAGATATTAAAAGTGAAATGATAAATGGAATGGGCTGGTGTTATCAGGCTATTAGTAAAATTTTATGGCTTAAATTTTATTTAATTTTCTGAATTACAAATAAATAAATAGTTTTCTCAAATATTCTGAAGCACTTTCTGGTCTAGGTTATACATTAATAATATATTTCGGTTGAATTAATTTTCAATAATTGTGCACAGTCCAGAGCAGATTGCTCCCAGCTTTTCTTTCACTGCAATTCTACTCTAGCCAATTTTAGAACCCTGTGCAAATTTATATTTTGGATTTATATTAAAGATGCTTTGAGATTCACTGCAGAAAACTGACACTTTTAATTCTTAATGTGATTTTCAATTTGCAGAGACTTCTTCTGGAATGAGGAGTGGGATAGAGCAAATCATTTAATATCAGAAGTTGCTCCATCAAAAGTAGAAAAAACCCAAAACCACTTTACATATAACAAAAACATTTAAATATTATTTACAAAATTTATAATACACAAGAAACAGACATGGTTAAATAAAAGAAATCTTTATCTTCTATTACTTCCTCTTTATCTAAACTGTTATCTCTGTTGTCTATGTATCTGTTGGCCATCCAATAGTAGTAGTGAATATCCACCATTGATTTTATGCAGCAAACTCCAGTTCTAAGATACAATAATATCTAAAATGGGAATATCTTCCCATTGTGCAGTGATGTTCATTGTTTTTGCCTGTGTCTCAGAAAATGGCAGTACCTCTCACTGTTGAAGTGCATTATTATATTTATTTCAGAATCAGCAGATTTTCTTGTCCCCTGACTACACAAAAAGGTTTGAGATTTTAAAAAAACAACAAAACAAACTATTGATTGATATATATGTAGCTATCAGATGTAAACCCTTTAAGTTATTCAATTTCAGTGATTATCCTAACAGCTGATCAGCCCACAATCAGATAAGAATCTATAATACATGAAGATCTGCAATATCCACACAAGTGTCTACAATTACATTTTTATAAACACCATCACCTACTCCAGACAGGCAAAAACTTATACCTTCTGCCTAGAGAAGTGGTTCAATCACCATCCCTGGAAGAGTTCAAAAGGTGTGCAGATTTGGCACTTAGGGATAGGGGTTTGTGGTGAGAACAGTGATTCTGGGTTAATGGTTGGACTTGCTGTTCTTAGACATCTTTTATAACCTTAACTATTCTATGATTCTGTGATTCTATGATTTGTGACTATAACTCACAGTCACTTAGCAACAGAAAACAAATACCTTAAAATTTTTGCTGAACCTTCTACTGTTCTAGTGGACCACTGAAACTTACATTCCTAAAAAATTCAGCATCAGATTTTATCAGACACATCTGATTAGCAAGATCCAATTTTGCCATGTTTAAACTGCTATGATGAAAAGAATGGAGAATTTACTCACGAGACTTCACTGAAAGAGCTATGTAACAGAATATGATTTCTTTTAAGACACATAATTGTTCTGTACAAAAATTATTCTACTTCATGTTTGCATACAAGATCAGATTAGACAGGCCTCAGTATTTATAAATTCACCATTGTTAAGGGAATTCATTCTTGTTACAATCAGCAAAGTTAAGCTAGACAAACAGATTCTGTGGACCAAGTCCCCAAGGAACTGTCTCCAGCCAGCATAACAATGCTAGCAGCAATTATCAAAGAGGTTGTCAAGAAAATATGAACTGTGACTTTTTATGTCTGGAGCGATCATGAGATGCACTGGGATATGATAGAGAAATAAATTACTATGGACTTTGAAAATCATGGTTTCATGCATTTAAAAATAATATTCAAAGTATTTGTATTTTTATTTTACATTTATGGAGATAATTGGGAAGAAAATATCAATTGTGCTACATTGCTACAGTACTACTTGGGAAAAGTTGAATAAAAATTTTATATCCCCTATTTCTATATTTTAAACGTATAATTTAACAATAGAGTTTAAAATAAAAGATTTCTACATCTCCAAGAGAAGAAACTTTAGAAAACATATATGTTTCATGATAATAAAATCTTAATTTTAATTTTTTTACAAAAAATAAAAAAAAGTTTCTTTCTCAAAAGTAGAAGTAAGAATGTGTAATGTAAGTTTACATTCTTCCAACATTAGTGTCACAAATGTTTGTCTGCTCATAATTTAACACAAAGTAAACTTAAGTCATTCATAGAAAAACATTGACATGAAAGAATAAACATCCCTATGACCTTCCTGGTCTTTTAGCAATGGAATGCTGATGTGCATCATTTAAAAACATATAATCTGGGTAGTATTTCAAAGGCTTCTCATAAAATGTGTTTCAGAAGAATCATATGTACTCAGTATTGACTGAATATACAATTATAAATAGTAAAGGAATTTAATTTTTTTGTTTTCATACTATGTAATATTTGAAGGGACTTTTTGGCTCATCAAACCAAAAGGTTTTAGCTCCTTACTAGCTTAGAAACCTACAATGTTCAACTGCTGCTACACATTTTTCAAGTTTTTTCTTTTTGTAAGTGGCTTGTTCAGCCTTTTCCTCAGATGAACATTGAGAAAGTCTTTCTAAATTTGCTTCCTGTGTTGCCTATGGAAACAAATATTTCTTACAGCCATGTAAGTAAATCCTTTTACTGTTCTGTTAATTCAGTTTTATGCCAACTTGCCTTTTACTTCAATCCAAATACTGATGTCTTAATGTCTTTAAAGAAGGGGACTATCTAACCTCCTATCCTTTGGTTTTGGGGAATATATTTCTTGTTATGAGGGCACAGAAATTATTAGCCCTTGTGTTTGCAGAGCCGTGAAGTAGGGAAAAATGGAGAAGGGTAGATTCTTTTAGCACAGGCTGAATACATAACTCAGTTACTCTGCAGATTTTGTTTGAGAACAAAACAAACTAAAATAATATAAAGCTCTTAACTTTTGAGAGATTTGGAGGAGTTAGAATTATTCCCACAGAACATGCACCTTAAAACGTATGTTTGACAAAAGACAATGGATTACATTATCAGTGTTGAGTACTCCATCTTGTACACCATGATTGTTCACAGTTCTTCCCATAAGGACCAAAAAAGTGTTCTTAGTAACCACACAAAAGGCAGAATTGTTGCTGAAATAATTTTTGATGTTATGCACA
>VWZN01008701.1:6090-41047 GCA_013396955.1 Regulus satrapa
CGCCACGGCCCTGGGCAAGCTGGCAGCAAGCCCAGGCTTCCCCATCCCGGGATGATTTTTTTTTCCCTTTTTAGTGTTTTTTCCCTATTGAAACAGCAAACAGCGGTGACGCTGGGCCCGGAGCGGGCGGATCCCCCGGGGCACTGCAAGCCCCCCAGCCTGGCCCAGCCCTCCTCTCCCTCGCCACCGTATTGCTCAAACAGCACTAGGCATGGATACAAAAATAAAACAGCTATGTGACTTAGATATATATAATTTATATATATATATATATATTTGTATATATANTCAAGTCTTTTTTGTGTGTGTGTGTGTGTTTTATTTTAATCTAAGTGCTGGGGGGGGAGTGGGTGGAAATCCGAGAAGCTTTCAGACCCGGGAAGATGGGCACCCTCTTTTGCAGCCCTGGAGAACAAGAATAAAAACACTCCTGGGAGAGAAAGTATCATTTTGATGGTAGATCAAAAATCTGGGCAAACTGTCCTCCATGGGGGATGCCAGCCCCTCCATCCTGCATTTCCCACCCCCATTTATACAACCAGTATAAAAATCCTTAGCTACCCCTACATGAGCATGCTTGCCTCATCCAACGCCCCCGAGCCTAGNCCTCCCCCTTCTCTGCCCACCCCCTCCCCAGGTCCTTCCTCCATCCATGCTCGTATCAAAAGTCAGCCAGAGCCCCAGGACTGGGGATGCTCGTCCTGCTGGCACGCTATGTCGAGGGAAAGAGCTCAGCCAGCTGTGCCAAAACACCTAAAAATGGGGGGAAAGGGCAAACACGGCTCCCTCTCATCCCAGTCACCCAGGCAGGGGAACAGGCTCCCATCTCCAGTCCCTTCCCACCACCACACTGCTCCTCCCTGCTTGGGGATGTGCCAACTGATGGGAATTAAGTGCAATGTTAAGTTTCTTCTGCTAGCACCAATCTGGTCGCTGCTTCCCAGCCCTCAATTCCTGGATCAAACATTCCCTGACAGGGCTCTAACAGGAACAACTGCACTTCCCACCTCTCCCTCCCACAAAAACGGGCAGAGAGGCACCAAGATACTCAAAAACAGAATAAAAAATCCCAAACCAACAAAATTAAGCTGACGGGGGGGGAAGGGGATGGGAACAAATACCCTGCTTTCTGTAAGGGCTACCCCATGCCCAGACAGCACAGGGATGGCTCTGGGAGAGCAGTGGGAATCTGGCTGTCCCCATGCCTGGGGTCAGCACCAGCTCTGGCATCACTGTGACCAAATCCCCTCTCTGCCTCAGATCCTCAAAGTCCTGCTAATGAGGTTTAAAATAAAAAGACACTGTCAAGAACATCTTGTCCCTCCCAGGAGGCACTGCTGGGGTTGGCTGGCACAGCCAGTGCTGCATTCCTCAGCTCAGGGGACAAATTTAGCTGTATCTCTCTCTCATCCCTTCTGACTCACGCTTTTCTGGGAAGAACAGACGAAAAGCAAAATGCTTTCACATGAGTAACCAGAGAGCAGCATCTAGAGGGACTTGAGGGAAGGTTTTTTGCGTGGTGCAGCGTTTTCTTTAAGTGATGGCACCAGAGATGAGGCAATGTGACATCCCCCTGCCATGTCGTGTCCCGTGTCCCGCCCCACGTGCCTCAGACACGCTGAGCACAGGACCTGTCCCTCCATGTCACGGCACAGGGGTGAGTCACAGACAATGAACAAAGCAAAGCTAAAAGCTGGGGAATGAAGTAATGAAACAGAACGATCTGCTGTGTGCAGCAGGGCCGCAGGTCACGCCGGTGCCTCTCCATCCCCAAATTCCCCTCGGGCTGCAGCTGCTCCCGGCCCCTTCCCCGCTTTGCCCATCCTGATCCCCCGCTCCAGCACGGCTCCAAACTCTCCCCTAGAGACACACATACCCCGACATGCAAATCTACTGAATTCTGCAAACCTATCTACCTTTGTCCTATGCTTCTCTATCTATTTATATCTCATATGTACAGTGGGTTTTACTCCGGTTCCTTGAGAAGATTTCCTTCCAGAAAAAGCCCTGACTTCAGTGTTCAGCGAGCCCATGTGGGAACTGTGGAAATCTCTGAAGGCCCAGCCTCATGGAAGAATACCTCCAGACAAGAGCTACAGCTGAAACCAACCCAAAACTCCGAGAACTCCCAAATCTACGTCACTGCCTGAAGCAGGAAGAGAAACCAGAATGCCAGGCGGATTTTGTCCTAATACAGACAGCAAGGTGGGAGTCTGGAATGTATGTCACATCCGGATGCCACCAGACATGACTAAGCCCTGCCAGGACTGTGCCTGGGCTGCTGAGCCCAAATCCAGTGTCCTCAACACTCCCAGAGGCAGGTACAGCAAGCTGTTATTCCCTTTATATTGCCTTTACATTTATATATCCAAACAGCATCACCTCCAGCCTTCCTCCAAAGTAAATGGCACTGAGCCAGCTGACAAGGTGACAAACATCAGATGAACAGCCTGGAGTCCATCAGTGCCCCAAAGCAGACTCCAAGTCACATGTGGGTGACCAGCACGGGGCAGCCCAAATGAGAATCCTCCCAGGGAAAGCATCCCCTGCTCACACAGACACCCTGGGGGCTCACAGAGACTCAGCTCAGGGGGCAAACTGCAAACCATGCTGAGGTTCAGACTGGGAAGAGACCCTGGGACCTTCCAGCTCCCCCATCCCACAAACTCATTGCTCCTGGGCCTGGGCATGCTGCTAGTGGCAGGCACAGAAACGGAGCCCCACAAACGAGCCCTGAATGCTCCCTCTCCCCCCCTTACACTAACTTGCATTTTTCTTCACGTCAACACCGCGGAACCAAAACGCCTCCGGGGCTGCACGGCAAAGTCACCTTAAAAACACCTTAGAGCTCAGCAAGTCCTGCTGGAAAAGCAGGCAAGGCACTTTCCCTGCCCTGTTTCCCTGCCTGCTCCAGGATTCATTGTTGGACTGCAAGGGACAGCACCCCAGGACCATCCCTTTTCCACAGGACCTCAGTGGCATCCTGTACCCACCTCTCCATGTCACCTGCCCCAGCTCAGGGTGCCCCAACCCTGCAACCCCCACTGAGGCATGAAACCAGCACTGGAGCATCCCCCACCATGGCCACCTCGCAGGGAGAAGCACCAGCAAGGACCCCCCCCCAAAACTGGCACCTCAGCAGAGCCCAGGGACAAATATCCTTGTGATCCAGAGGCATTTTTACACTGTGGGTGAGGATTTGCCAAGTGATCTAATGGAACGTGGTATTTGCAACGTGCAAGGAGGAATCGTATGGTTACTGATACAGAAAGAGCTGTCTACCTCAGACCAGCTTAGAAAATAAGAGAGTTTGGCCCAGGAAGATAAAAATCAAGATATATTTTGCAGCATGAAAGGAGAAAAAGAAAAAAAAAAAAAAAAAGAAGGAGAAGAAGCAGCAGCAGCAGCGACAGCAGCTGTGTTTGCAAACCACCAAAGCGACACGGAGTTCAAACGGGGGTGAAATGGGGGAAGTGTTTGGCATCGTCTGACACGGCTTCGATGTTTCCAGGTCCACGGAAGGAGAGAGGAGCAACCCTGAAGGGCATGGAAACCAGAGGGCTGGGAGAAGCGAGGAGGTTGCCAAAGCAAGAGGCGAGCCAGTCAGCCAAAGCATGGCCCGAGTCTATCGGAAGGTAACTCGGTCTGGCAGGGAAAGGAGTTAAGGATGGTTTTAGGGAGGAGCTGCTTCCACGAGGCGACCGGGCGGGATTTCCCACTCCAGCAGCGTGGCAGGTACATGGCTGAAAGAGAGAGGGCTGCAGCCTCTAAAGGTCGAAGACCATGAAAAGCCCAGTGGCTCAAAACACCTGCAAAAGGAAAACAACTCTCAAAAGACTGACCCAGCAAGCCAGCATGCTCCGTCAACCTGCCCTGCACTCCAAGTCCTCTAGAGCTCCTTAAGATGGGATGGGGCATAGTCCTGAGGTAGCAACCTCAAGAGCCTGAAGACAGCGCCTGGCCCATCCGAACGGGTGTCGTAAATCGTTTGGAAAGCGCTCAAATGGAAAAGCAACCCTCTGTTCGAGAGGCTGAGGCAATGAGAGCAAAAGGAAGAGCAAGCTGGCCACGGCACAGGCAGCACAGAGCCTCCACGCCTCCCCGGGCCCCGAGGGTCACCTGTCCATCAGGAGCAGCCTGGCTGGAGTGACCGGCGAGCTGAAGTTGGCCAAGCCAGGCAGAGTTTTCCCCGCTGCCGAGCGGGAGAATGGCATTAAATCAATTCAGATTCGAGCAGGTTCTAGGGAAAAAAAACCCTAAAAACATACCCAAAGAAAAGAAATTCGCAGTCATACTGTTAGCAAGGTTGAGTTCTCACTCTGAGAGTTGAGGTTCTTACATCAGGTCACTCGTCATGTCAATAAAAAGCCCTGGTGCAGGCTGGAAAGAGAGGGGCATTTCTGCCAGACCCTCCCTCCTTCCCGAGACAAACCTGCTGATGGTTTGAGACCACCTACACAAGGTTGTTAAAGCTCAGAAATATCTGGTTATAGATTTAGAGGATTCATTGTCCAGTGGTTCAAACCTTACTTAGGGCCTGGAGATTGGAAAAGACACGGTGCTCTGCTTCAGGTGGTCACAGGTTCCCGAGCATTCTGCTGGGAGAGGAAGCACAACCTCTAAAATCAGGTATATCGAGGCAGAGCAATCAACAGGCTCCGACCTAAAAGTGTGGCGTGGTCGGAGAGCCGGAGCACAACCGAGAGCTCTCGTCTTTCTCCAAACATCTCAGCCCTTGGAGGTTCAACCAGCAGCAAGAGCAAAAACCAAGGCAAAGCAGAATTATAGGCGAGATTGCAGAGAATCTCTTGGCAATTCTACCTGGGAATAAACAAAAGTTTCATACACAAATAGAAAGCCTGGGGCTAAAAACATGCCTGCAAGCTCTCCAGCTCACCTGACACTTTTTCTACAGCCTGAATCCACTCAAAGCAAGAATATCTACATGAAACACTCGGTGTTTTATTCCCAGGCAGGCTGGAGGGTTTAGCACTTTACCGCAGAGGAAGAACTGTGCAAACCTGGATGCAGTGGTTGATTTTACCACTTTGAACTAAAATAAAAAGAACCAAGTCTAAATATTTTAAAGGTAGGGATTGCTTGGTATTAGCACTAAGCATTTACATAGCACTTGCAGTCTGTAGGCCACCAAGTGCTTGTCCAAAGTGCTCAAATATGACTTATCCCCATTTTACAGATGGGAGAACTGAGGCACAGAGAGGTCAAGTGACTTGCCCAAGGCCACACAGTCAGAGAGTGGAGGCAGAGCAGGAAAGTGAGCCCGGCTTTTCTCGGGTTACACTTTGCCTGCTAAAAACAAACCAAAAAAAAAGGCCTATGCAATCCAGAAAACCACCAGCCACCAAACCTACCCTATTCTGAAGAGGAAATACATTCTGGTGAAGAGTTAGAACAGCATTACCAAGGAGAACAGGGCGCAAAGGGAGGGACACAAGCCCGGCGGGTGTCACAGCCGACACATCCGGGCTGGAGCAGGAGGAAAAAGGGAAAAAACGGGGAAACCAGCAGCAACATATTTTAAGCTGGCACGAAATGCTGGGCTTAGCTTTGCACGGAGCCATCCACGTCCATCCGCAGAGCTGGGCACTTCCAGATGCTCTCCCCGGGGGCTCAGCACCTGCCGACGGAGGCTTTGGGGACCACGCAGCCAAGCCCCGTCCGCTCGCACGCTTTGCAGTTATCGGTAGAGACCAAACATCACACAGTAAGAAATCACATCACCGCGCGGCACCGGAGAACATTTGCCTGAGATACACAGAGTGTCGGGCAGAATTAATCAAACCCACCCTCAGCAAAGCTGGCACACGCCGCACCTGGAGGGGGAAACACCCTCGGATCACATCAGCCCCGTACCTGCGCGCTCGCACAGCACCGAGCACAGGGTACCGAGGCTCAAGTGTATTTGCACACAGACAAATGGTGATTTCTCACATCTCACAATGATTCGAAGGCTCAGGGTCTTTCTGGCTTTTTCCTTTCAGAGATGGGTAAGGAAAGATGTCATGGATGGTTTTGCTGCTGTTTACCTTCACATCAAAGGAGGCTGGGACGGGGGAGGCAGGGAGATTTTCACAATTACAGCTTTCCTAGGATTATTTGGTCATGTTTTTATCATAATCAGATTCATGGGATTACCAGTTCCCGCCTGGGTTGTTAGGTTCTTGTCACTTAATTACACCCTGTGTCACTCTATTTCTTTTGGCGACTGAGGGCCAGCTGCTCAATCCCACACTTTCCCCCTAAACGCGCGCTGCAGACGCAGATGTCAAAAGCTCCATCCATGCCTTTGAAGATCTAGAGATCTTTTCCAAAACCGAGGTGCAACACCCCCCTTCCCACCCCACCCAAACTGTTTGGGGTGGGANCCCGCCGTGAGCCGCCGAACCCCTCAGAGAGGTGACAGCTTTGGGGTGTCCCCCCCCCTCCTTCCCATCACCTCCGTCCCCCCGCGGTGTGACACCAGCTCCCTCCACTGCTCCTGTTCAACCTCCCGGGACCGGCGCTAGGCTAGAGCAGGGTGGCGTGCCCGCTGGTGTCATCGTGGTCTACGCTGTTGAGAATGGCTGTCTGGTCTTCAGGGAGCTGCCGGTGGCAGAGGTCGTCCTTCAGCGCTGAGAGCCGGGCGAAGGGGTCCTGACGAGGGTGTCTCTTCTTCTTGCGGAGGCAGACAGCTTCGTCAGGCGACAGTACCTGAGAGCTGGGAGGGTGCTGAACCTGGGAGGCAGAGCCGTCTGGGAAGGGGGGAGAGAAGGCAGATGGGACTGGAGCCAGCAGCAGGCAGAGCAGAGCACTTTGCTTGCTGGAAAAGGGAGGTGACAGCAAGCCCGGCCCTGAACCCGCAGCGTGGCAAGAAGGGAGAACGCCGGGCACCAGGGAAAAGGAAATTAACACTCAAAATCCAAACAAATGGCTAAATATGGGAGATGCACGGAAAGGACTCGGTTTGGAGGAACAAAGGAGGGACAACCTGCAGGCAAGCAGCCCGGGGAGACATCCCCTTGGGAGGCAGGGAACAAGGGCAGCATCCAGGAATGGGCTTGGAGACCCCCAGCACTGGAGCCGGCAGGGATCTGCCCGAGCTCTGCTCACAGCAGGACACAGGGAACGCTGTTGGGGACCGCGGGGTCCTCGCACTCACTGGGTTGTTTTCTGGATTTCGAGGAGCCCTTGGATGACTTTTTGGGCTTCTTTATCCGCTGGTATTTCAGAGCTTCGAGCCTCTCAGGTGCAGCAGCGTCCCCGGGCGGAGATGGACGTTTTCTAGGAAGGAAAAGCAGACACGCGCCATCAGCGGCTCCCGGACACGCCTGGGGCTCTGGACGTCCCGGGGGGGGATCGGCCGATCCCAGCCAGCTCTGCCGTGGAAAAGGAAGAGGTGAGAAACCCGGGGCTGAGGGAGCAGGGCCAGCCAGGCGTGCCAGAGCGCAGGATGGAGGAAGTGAGGCGTCCCCGCCGTCCCCCTACGTCTCCTCCAGGTTTTCGAGCGGCACCACGACCGGCCGGTGCCACTGGCCACATCCAGCATGGGCACCCCCAGCTCACCTGCCTGCCATGCCAACACTGCTAAACAAAACAGGACGGGGCAGATCCTATGTCCGATAAGGCATTTCTGGGAAGTGGTAGGAAACCCCTTGGGATGGAGAGAGAAGAGAAAGAGATAGGCAGAAGCAGCACGGCAGCATCGAGACGGGCACCACGAGCCACCGGGGCGGACAACACCGGCGCTACAAAGAGCAGGGAGGCAGGATCCTGCTGGCCCTGCTCCCACAGCCAGAAAAACCAGGGGCCACACGACAGACAGGGACACCAAGGGCACACACCGACAGAGCCGGGAGAGGTACCTCGTTCCCAGGTCCCTGTGAGAAGCGACAACAGAAACACGACAGCACAGGAGCTTCTGCTCCTGGAACAGCTGGGAGCTGAAAATGGAAACACTGACGAGGTCTTATTGCGAGGACAAGGAGGGCATTTGCAAAGGAGTGCTTCCTGCAGGAGAGCCAGCAGGTGCAAGGGATAGTTTATCAGCTGTACCCCCTGAGGAACACATCTACAGGAACCAGCTCAAGGTGCAGTATTCTCCCCTTTGCAAAGAGATCTTTTGGTTTATTTCCTTCACTGTACCTGTTTTTCCCATCCAAGGCCTGGAAAGCATGACTGCTGTAGAGAGCAGAGCATTAGAGGAAAAGCTTTTCCTTAGGAGAGCAGGCAGTCCAGTTCTTATCTATAACACACCACAGCGTCCCCCCTTCTTGCTGCTTTCCCATCTCCTTCCCCCTCTCAATTTTACTTCCACAACCCTCCAAGAGTCACCAACTCCTAATGCCACAGAAGAAGTCTGAGGCCATCTGCAAGCCACTTGCAGACAAGATGTCCAGAGAAGAAAGGAAGCCTCCACAAAGCACCTTTCATTGCAGTAAAACCAACACTTTAGGCCAGGTTCCAGTGAGGGAAGGAGATTTAAACCAGCCTGCCAGCACCCTTCAGAGGATGAGATGATGCTCTTCTGCTGTCACAACTTGGTCACCAGAGGTCAGCAACCAAACCTTGTCACAGGAGCCACAGGGAGGACAGTGCTGTGACCGGGACAAGGATCAACAAACCCTGCTGCAGGAGGGCAGGAGGAACCACCTCAGCTGGCTGCAAGAGGCAACATCAGGGCCTTCAGACTCCTGCTCGGGCACAGAACCACTGAGGAGAGTGTGCCCCTGTCTGTCAGCAAGGTGTGCCCCATGCAGCATTGCACAAACACCGTGGCTCCTGGAGGGAGCAGCAGGGAAGGGGTGAGGACATGGGCTGGAGCACAGACCCCGCACTCCCGGGCTGTGGTACAAGAGTTCACCCGCCCACGGAGAGTCTGGAGCTCCTCATCTCCTCTGGGGTCCAGGCAGAGCCTGGAGACGCCCTGTGGGCTTTCCCCCGTGGGTCCCCACTGCCAAGCACGGTGCGACAGCAGCACTTCCCATCCAACATCCCAAGCATCTCCAGAGTGTTGAAATTTCAGCTGGAGCGCACAGGCAAGGAGCTCCCGAGAGATTTTTCCCCTTGGGGAGTAGAAGGGGGTTTGGTTATTTTTGAAGATGAGTGTGATTGCGAAGCTTGTCAGTTTTGCTGGCAGCACTGGAGAGCACACAGGGAAGTGCATCGTGAGGTGAAGAAGCAGCTGAGGCGCAGCAGACGCAACAGAAACCCAAACACTGGGCACAGAAAAGCTTATTTTCATTTTTTCCAACGCAAAAGAGACGTCAAGGTGCAGAGAGCTCCTGGAGAGCCTCTGTTCCAGCTCCCGGAGAGTCTCTGTTCCAGCTCCCAGCAGAGCATCACATCAGCCGAAGATGAAGCAGCTCATTAGACATGCCGGGAGTCCCGCTGGCTGGATCCAAGCTTTTCCTCACCAGGAAGACGACGTTTACATTTGCAGAGCTCAAACACCTTCCCCAAGTGCAAGCAGGCTCTTGTGAGAGACGCTGCCAGCAGCAGCTCTACCCTCTGAGCTGAACCAACACAGCCAGCCACGCCACGTGCTGGCTGAAGGTAGGACCACAGGGACCCACAGGTCACAGCATGGCATTCCCTGCAGCAATTCCTGCTCGAATGGCCAGTGGCAGGCTTTTCCCCCTTACAGCCCCCATTCTGTGGGGTGCACATGAGTTACATGGCTGCAGGTACTTGGCTGATGGTGACTTCAGCACCTCAGTGATCCTGCCACCATCCTGCCCACCAGCACCTGCCTTCTACCACCTCTTCCCACCACCCAGACAGCTTTGCCACTATTATTAAAGCTCAGCCTGTAAAAGTCGCCTGCTCTTTCCACTCTTTTTTCTTTCTAAGAAGAAGCTGTTGTGGCATGCTGACAAAATTAAACAGATTTACATGAGGGATTATGAGGAAATTGCCTGAAGCTCATTTCCACTAGTTCTCCGTAATTGAACTCGTATTTATACACACAAACATAAACAGTGAGTGCACTGAACCCATGTGTCACCATAAATACTGTCTGACCTCTGGCAAGGAAGAGATACAGAGGACAAAACGATGCTACTCAGCAGCCAAATTTTATCTGCTCTACCCACCCTTTATCTCTTCAAAGGGCGACGACTCTTCCAAATTAATTTTCATTTTAAGCTCAGCCAAAAGCCTCTTCCTGCCTCCAGAGTTCACATTTTGGGCAGCTGCCCACGCACAAGGGAGATCTTGAATACCAACAGATGAGAGGTTTAGGGAGGCAGACGAACTTCTGGAAACTTCAGCGTAGAGCCAAACAAAGGAGCTTTGAGAAGCCCATGTGAGCTCCTGGCACCAACCTTCTGCGAGGCACCACCAACACCTGGAGCAGCTGTTTTCCTTGAGTCTTCAAAGGAAAACAGTTCTGCATGAGCATGTCTGGACTGCATGGACTGGGAGGTACTGGAGAGGCTACAAAGGTACCAAAGGATCTTCAAGAGTCCCAGGACAGGAAAAGGAAGTAGAGGAGAAGAAGTATCCAGCCCAACACACATCTCAGCTGGTCTTCATCAAATGCCCTTCCACGTACAACACCAAGATATAAGGCAGAAGTCAGTGAAATCACCACTGGCCTCTTTCCTCTCAGAAGGGCAAACCCACATAAAGGAAGGGTTCAGGAGATTCAAGGATACTTTACATGTATTTATATATATTTAACCTCACGGAGGTCTCAACACACCCTCCCCGTCTCCTCCTCAGCTCAAGCCAAGACAATGACATCCAGGAATAGCTTGGGCATGTTAGAGCATCCACTTGGATAAAGTAGAGCATCCACTTGAAAGGAGCCCACTGTGTGCTTCAACCCTTCATCCTCCTCACAGGAAGAGCTCAGTTCTCCTACACGAGGCTCCTTCAAGTCAGAATTCCCACTCTGCTCCGAGGCAGTGCTGGCTGCTGCCTCCATCCCGGAACACTTGGGATCCTTCAGCACAAGAGGTGCCAGAGAAACACAGGGACAGCCCCAGGCCAGGGCTGCTGCTGCTGCCAAGGCACGGCCAGCAGGGAGGGAGGAAGGGGCTGGTCACAGCGGGGAGCACACCAGAGAAGGGGTGCCCTTCTACAGGTCTGCAGACACCACAACTCATCTACACAACGGACTTCACCACCATGCTGACGGAGAGGAGAGAAGGCGAGGGAAACGGGGCCGGGCTGGACAGGAAGAGGGGGATACAGTCAAGGGGAAGGGGAGGGGAGAGAGGAAGATAAATGAAAAACAGGAGTGAGAAAATATATAAGGAAATTAAAGAGACTGAAAAGAAAACTAAAATAAGAATAATAATAAGAATAATAATAATAATAATTAAGAATCAAAAGAAAAACGCACTCAGACAAGCGGACTCACAACTTCTCCAAGCGGAAGGAGGCATGGAACACATGCAGAGGTTCAGCACATGGACAGTCTTTAAAGGGGAACCTGTTTTCTTTCAAGCAGGGAGCGAGGGCTGCTGCTCCTCCCGCACGCCTGGCGCCGACGTCCCTTCATCACTCAACACTACGCCACGGCCAAGCCCCCCAGCTCCCTGCACTGGCAATGCTGCCCTGGCAAGGGGGGCCTGGGGAGGCCACCCAGGGCAGGCTGCCGTGCCAAGGGGCGGGGAGCTCGGTGCCTTGTCTGTGGTTTTTGGGTTTCCCTCTGCAGGGAGACGACAGGCCCCCTTTTCCCTGTTCCGAGATGCGCGCTGCATCCTAAGAGAAGATGGGAGAACTCCTCGTTCTGGCTCAGCAACAGCATCGTTTATCCCTGCCCATCCATAGAAACTACCTGAGCTTCACCTAGCAGAAGCCACTATGTTGCAGCACAAAGTTCACATGCTGCCTCTCCTTCTCCTCTCAGCTTTTAATGCTGCAATAGAGAAATGTGGCTGGTCTGGTAAAAAACCACTATGCTCCACATGCACTGACAATTTTATGACCCCAAATCATCAAGAAATTACTGGGCTGGGCTCTCTATGGAATTACTGGCTTATCGAAGTGAGACTTCTTCTTTCTTATCCCTTTTTTGGGGATAACGACTCTGGAGTCACTCCTGTGACTGCAGCTCCCAGCAGCATCCTGGAGCAGGACACATGGCTGCTCCCATCCTGCTGGGCAGTGTGACCCTACTCCTCAAAAACCATCAGCCCACACCAGCCAGCACTGGAGCCAGCCAGGACCTGGACAAGAGCCACGCCAAACCCAGACACGAGCCTGGACTCACCTCTGCCGTGCTAAAGCCATGTCTGCTCGTGTCCCTAACGCTGCCAGAGCAGGGAAGTGCCACAGAGCAAGAACAGCCACATCCTCTCTGAGGGCTTCCCTATTCCCCAAAAAGCCTGGCACAGCCCAGATCTCACCAAGGCTTGGTGCCAGCTTTGCTCCTCATGGGATGCCCTGCTCTGGGATCAGCAAGGAAGAACAGAAGGAGAAGGTGGCCAAGTGCTCAAGAGATTCGGAGGCTCTAACAGGATGGGTTTTGTCATGCCAAGACAATGGCTCCTCCATGGAGCACACACATCCAACACCCCCTCCTCGCCAATCCTGCCCTCCCCACCTCAGGACAGCCCTCCAGGTCAGCTGGAGGAATTCCTCTCTCCTGGAAACATCTCCCTGATTTCTCTAGCCATCCCACCTCTCTCTCATGAGGCTCTTTTCCAGCCCAACGAGGTTGCCCAGGCTGAGAGAGAACCAGCCTCTCAGAGTTGACTCTTCCCAACCACGGCAGCAAAGCTTAACCTTTTGCAAGGCCTGTCCTAAGGAAGTTTGGGTATGGTCAAGCCCTTACAATCCCATCTCTGCTTTCATAACCAGCCTGGATGATAGCCCATCCTCTGGGTCACAAACTACTATTATCCCATCTGGATTTGGCAGTTTTAGTGATATTCTTCTGCTTCTAAGGTCTGAAAACCATCTCCCGACTATTCCATCCCAGTTCCAGAATGCCCGTGGCTATCTAGGAAACCAACCCCATAAAGGCAGCCCAAGAGGAATTTTCTGGGAAGAGTCTTTTAAGACCTGCTTAGGGCTGTTTAATTACAGCTGGGTCAGAGGAAGTCAAAGATTTCTCCAAGGAGAATTTCAGGGATGCAGGGATTCTCCCATGACTACACTTGTTATGGGAAGGAAAAAACACCTTTCTGGCAGCCCAAGACAATAGTTCTGCTGCTGCCAAGCATACAACCCATCCTGGGAGAAAGACTTCTCCCATTTTCTGTGACTGAGGAGACTTGGGAAAAAGAAAACAGGTCCAGATACTGCTGGAAACAAAATTCTCCATGTGCTGGACTGCAGCTGGAGACTGATTTTTGGAGCCCACTCTGAGCACACTGGGGGCTCCAGAGGTGGCTGTTTTTCCTGGCTTCAGGGGGTGGCTGTGGGCTCCTCCTGATTTGAGTCATCCAGAACAACCCCACCTCAACACACACCTCCCTAACACTACACAACCCTCGTGCACCCTGCCAGGGCCAAAAGTGCCACGTGTGTCACCATCCCCCAAGAAGGAAGGGTGGCCCAGGGAGATGGCAGCTCGGCTCATCCCAAACCCCAGCCCCGAAGGCAGGGGAGCAACGTGTGCTGCTGGGAGGGGAAACCCAAAAGCCACAGAGACTGTGCGTCCAGAGGTGTTTCCTAGTGTTTTCGCATTCCTTATTCCCCTTTAAAGGAAGAGATGGTATTGGAAAAGCCCCTTCCGTGTCCCCTGTCATGCCCCGCTCCCAGCCACCCTCCACAGCACCCACACCATCCTTTCGGACATGGATCACCCTTACCTATTGAGCTGAGGAGAAGCTTGTCTCGACAACACTGCCCAGATAGCTGAGATTAATCAAAAACAAAGCAGTTATCAACACCCGCAAGGAGCCGAGCTCCGCAACACATCAGCACGTCAACAACTCCAAAGGAAAAAGGAGGGAAAGAAACCAAACTGAAACACAAACCAAACGAGGCTGGAGAAGAAAGGGGGAAAGAAACAGAAGAGAAAGGAAAAGAAGAAACAAAAACGATAATCAACAAAGCGAATGGATACACTGCATAAAAGCACGGACAACAGTGCTGCTCTAACACGGCTCTGTCCTGGAGCTGGCTCTCCTTGGCATGCCCTGCTAGAGACGTGGACCTGTGACTACATCCCTGACTGCATCGCTCCGTAGCTGGGTTTTCCAGAGGCACACAGAAGTCACTTCAGGCTCGTCCAGCTGCTCTCCCCTCCCCATCCTCTCTCCCCTGAGCCCTCCTTCCTTCCGTTCAGTGCCGGAGGGATTTGCTAAGGCCATAACGCTTCCAGGTACCAGAGGGCGGGAGTGAAATGCGGAGGGCGCTGCGGGGTGAAACGCTGCCTCCCCCCTCCCCAAAACACAGCCTCTTCTCCGAACGCCTCCGACCGCGCTGGCTCCGCGGGGCCGGGAGCCCCGACTGCTCTCTGCCACAAGCCGGAGGAGGGGGCTCCACCCCACCAGACAAGAAGCCAGAATGAAGCGAGACGAAAGGATGGGACGAAAGCACGGCTACGGGGTCTAAGGTGCTGTGAAAGACGGAAGGAAAGAGGAGAAATAGAGAGAAAGAGAGAGAGAGAGAGAGAGAGAGAGACGCTTTTGCCTGGAGCAACCCTGGTACCTGGAAAACCAGCCGCTACTGTCTAGTGCAGCCACATCCCTCTTTAGGGCAGGATCTGAGCGTGCCGGCAGCCTCCCGATCTCCGCTGGGCTTAGTTTATTTTTATTTTTCCTCCTCTCCTGACATGCTGCTGGTGTGGCTAAGTCCTTGATCTCTCCCTGCCCGCGTCCTGGGGCTGCAGCATCCCTTTTGCAGGTGGGGCGGTGACCGTGATAGCTGTTTCTGTCATGCATTAAAGCTCTCTAGACTCCGCGGGAAGGAAGAGGAGGAAGACAGAGGCGCGGCGGCGGCGGCCCTAACGTTCGAAGAAAGCCAAGAGCCAGCAGCTAGAAGAGGAAACAACCTCCAGTGACACCAGGACACTTACCTAAGCGAGCCAGGTCTTTGTACACCTGGTAGACGGCCCGTAGCCCGAGTCACGGCGCTCCCAGTTTCCCAAGGGACCGGGAAGGTCGCCTGCCTAAAACCCAGCGCTCTCGGGCCATGCAACCCGTGCCCGTGGCACCAGCCTCTGCCTAGCAAAGCCCGCGGGACGCCGTCTCCAAAAGGGATGCTGCAGCGTGCCCAGAGAGACCCTACCAGTTGGGATGGTGATGGCGGGGTGGGAGTCAGAGGGAGCGGGTAAGGCAGGGTGGGGGAAGCCAGGAAGGGGCCGGGGGGGGTCACCACGGGGCTCACGCACTTACCCTGTGGCGGCTACTGTGGTGGTGGATGTCGGCTCCGGTTGGAGAATCTCCTCGCCAGCCCTCCTTGGAGAAGGGATGTCTCCGAAAACATCCATGGTGTCCACGGGCAGGGAGGAGCCCTGGGAGTTGGAGAAGCCGGTGCCCACGGGGGTGAAGGCGGTGGTCGGTCGGAAGCTGGGGCTGTCCCCGCGGCTGCTCGGCGCCGGAGATCCCGTGGAGGACGGCGAGGATTTGCGGGAGAAGCTGACGGCCGCGGGCGGCTGCAGCGTGATCTCCGACACCTCGGCCTGCTGGATGAGCCCCGGGCGGGGCCGGGCGCGGGCAGTCAGCTCCGGGGAGCTGTTGCGGGAGCTCAGGGGACTTTGGGTCAGAGGAGAAAGCCTTGAAGGTTGTAGCACCACCTGATGTAAACTGGGCTCAGCCCTCCTGACCTGCCGAGGGCTGGGCCGAGGTCGGGGTTGGGGCTCGTACCACCTGGTGTCCAAGCTGAATGTGCTTGTGCCGCTGGGGCCGACGGGCTCGGACGGTTCGTGGTAAGGCAACACGGGTATGCCCATACCTTGGCTGGTATGTCTTAGCTGCCCTTGACATCCCATGGGTTGCATAGGTTTGTCCTGCCACTTGGTGGTAGCGGGCACGGAGGATTGACCCCTGCCCGGTGACTTGCCGGTCCAGCTCTTTGGTGCCTCCAGGGGCAGGATGCCCGAGTAGGATGCGGGGACCACCTGGAGGGAGGAGGGGGGCGGCCCCCGAGGAAGGCAGCCCGTGGGCTGGGAGCCCTCGGCCGCCTCGCAGGGCTGGAGCTGGTGGGGGAACGGCGCGGGGGCCAGCTCCAGGCTGCCGAAGGGGAACTCGGCCCTACCCCAGGGCTCGGGGGACCGGCCCCCCGTGGGGGTCTGGGCCAGGGGCAGCGTGCTGTTGGAGGCGTTCTCCCCGTTCTCCTCGGGGATGGTGGGGTGTCCGAAGGGCCCCTCGGGGGGCAGCGGTGGGGAGGACATGACCGAGCTCAGCGGGCTGACTTCTGGCATGTAGAAGGGCGGTGGGTCCACCTCCCCGGGGCTGCTGCTGCTGAGGTAACCGTAAAACTGGTGGTGGAAAGCCCGGGGGGCCGGCGGGCGGGCCTGGCCGGTGGCCTGCAGAGCGCCAGGACCCTCCAGCGCCCGGTGGAACCGGGGGCTGTATGCTGGTGGCTGAAGGTAGGACTCCTGGCTGGAGGAGAGAGGGGTGAGCTGGGCTTTCAGGGCCGTCACGGAGGCGGGGACGACGGGGTCGTCATTCTCCTCGTCGGACTGCCTGAACTCGGGGTACATGTCCGTCTCCTCCACGAAGGGGAAGCCCTCGATCCGCCGTGTCTTCAGGGAGGGCTCCATCTCCGCCGGGTCCATGACGAAGCGTCCGTCCGGCCCGCGGCTGATGAGCTCGATCGGAGTGGTGGCTTCGGCTTCGGCCTCCGCCTTGGAGACGCTGTACTTCTTGCTGCTGATGGCTCGTTTGGTCTTCTTGTAAAGGGAGAGCTCCTTCTCCTTGGTGGGGCTCAGCATCCGCTTGGCCTGCGGGCCCTGGTCGTCAGAGGACTCCGAGGGGGGACGGAGCGTGCGGATGCTCTCGGGACTCACCTTGCCGGAAGACAACCTGGACCACAGGGGAGAAAAACCGAGAGGGGACTGTCACCCGGAGAGGAAAGGAGGCCTTCTCGCCACGAAGAACAACTCTGGATCCGGAAAACAAAGTGCTACCAGCTCTCAAAAGAGGAACGAACCTCTGGGAGAAATTGGCAGGGCTAACCAGGATGGCAGAGTCTCGCCAGCAGCGGTGCACAACATCCCTGCTCCCTGAGAGGGCAGCTCAGAGCACTCGGGGCAGAAAGCTCACACCAACACCCTGCAGTAACCTCCACCAAGACCCCAACACCTCGTAACAAG
This sequence comes from Regulus satrapa, assembly GCA_013396955.1. Lineage (NCBI taxonomy): Eukaryota > Metazoa > Chordata > Aves > Passeriformes > Regulidae > Regulus > Regulus satrapa. The sequence goes on from VWZN01008701.1 coordinate 23,309, forward strand.
CTCCACAGCCCCACGGAGAAAAAAGACACATCCAGAGCTCATTTCCAGCTCCTTCGGAGGTTTCTTATGTCCACCTGAGCTATCCATGGAAAAGGCCCTGAGAAACAGGACATCAGGCAAATGTTCCCTCCCAGAGAACCCAGCATCTCACTTGGAGATGCTGATGGATCCTTTCAGACCAACTCTTTCTCCCATTGTCAACACTCAGAATGAGTGCTGAAAGAGGCCTGAGCACCTCAAAAGGCAGGGAGCACCAGGACAGTTCCCTCATCCCTATCCAGAAAGCCTTGGACAACCAGGATTGAAAGGCAACAGACAGCATATCCAACAGAGAGAGTGCAGGTTATTTCAGAGCAGTGGATGAACTGAGAACAAGTAAGATTCAGGTCCACTGGCACTAGGACATTTCGCAACAGTTGAGGAGCCAAAGAATGAGGTGTCCACATCCCAGACTCTTGCACTGTCACCAGGAAGATGCTCCTGCTGATTTGCAGCTACACATGCTTTTGATGGGCTCTGCAAGGAGCTGTGGCTTCTGCATCACCATGATCCACCACCTTTGTGCACATCTGGAAAGAGGCTTCAGCGGGGCACTCTTCAGGAGAAAAGATGAATTTTCCAGGAAAAAAAGAGCCAACAGAGAATGACTCAAAAACTACACCGAGCTGGCAGAAAGGACTCCATATGCAGCAGGCTAGTCCTTGTCCTAAGGAGCCCCTTCCAACTGGTATGGAAATGAGTTCCATTGGCCAACTCCAGCTTTGGAAAATGTTCACAGATCCAGCGGGGTCATCTCTTAGCTCAGTTTGCTGGATTTGTCCCTGCTGCTTTCTGCTCCAAAGCCCATTTGTCTCTTGTGAACCGCTGTGTTCCCAAAAGTTCAGGGAACACCCAAAACCAACTCATCAGTAGCAACCAAAATAAAGATGAGATATTTCCATTTGAGATTTGCAATGACTGTAGGAGGGAGGCACCTTGAAGACCCCACAGCCTGGTGCTGCAGCTAAGACAAATACTTACGGGGACTCCAAACTCTTCCTGCAGTGGGTTATCGAGAGAGGAGGGTCTGGAAGAGAATAAAAAGGGGAAAGAAGAGAGAACGCTGAGGAGGCGCAACACGACAGAGACAAGACAGACTCAACATCAAGACAACAAAAGACACTCAACAAGAGGCCAAGGTTTCATTGCTCCAGTGCTTTAATGGTTGCTGACAACAAACAGATCCCGTCACAGGGTCCTGCCCGTCCTGCTGCCGCAGCCCCTCAGGCTGGAGGAGACGGAGCCGCTTCCCTGCCCTCTCCAGCTCCCCAGCCGCCCTTTTCCCTACCAGCCACTCCTGCACGGAAGCTGCAGTCCCAGCTTTTGGGAAGCAGAGCAGCAGGGTCTCCTTTGGGGTCTTCTCTAGCCCAGCTCCGAGCTGGGAGCAGCTGGGGAGCCCAGCTCCAGGAAAACCTGGAGGAGGTGAGCGGTGCCCCCCATCTACATCCCAGAGGGCAGCCCGGCCCTAAACCCCCAGCTCTAGGAGTTATCACCACGTGGGAGAGCTCCCTCGGAATTCCCAGGCTAGTTTCTCTGGCGCCTCTTCACCCACCCTGCCTCTCCCGCTCCCGACCACAGGCGCTTTCAGGCACAGCCGAGGGAGGAAGTCAGGGCTTCACCTGAGGACGCGCACGGACGAAGAAGAGACAGACAGGGAAGAAGGTTACGACCACAGCACAACCAGGGGGGAGAAACGAGGAGGAGACAGGAAGGAGGGAGGAAGCACACCGGGAAGGGACTCACCTTTCTTGCGCTTGAGCTTGCGTTTGCGTTGCTTGTTGACGAAGCAGGCGGCGAGTGTGCTGAAGAGGATGGCAGCAGCCAGGAAGCAGATGGTGGCAACGATGCCAGCCAGCACTGGGCGGGCTAGGCCCTCATCCGTCAGGTCAGGCTGAGGGAAAACGTCTGGGGGAAAAAAACACAATTCAGTGTTACACCTGCTGCCTCCCCCGGGGAGCTGCCACAGTGTGGAGACAGACAGTGATATTCTCCAGGAATGGTAATCTCTGTAAATACCCTGCTTCCAAGCCAGCCCACCCAGGGAGAATAGCCAGCTTCAGCGCCAAGGGATTTGGTGATCTCACACCAGATCGCAGAGTCATGAGACAGTCTGGGTTGGAAAGGGCTGTTTAAGGTCGTCTAGTCCAACTCCCTGCAATAAGCAGGAGCATTTCCAAATGGTACAGACTGCCCTAAGCAACCTGATAGACCTTTCTGTTAGCTGGTGGACACCCAGGGAAGAAGCCTCCACACGGAACAAACACATATTTATGTCTAAACACACACAGCTGCAGCACACCTGCAGTCACCTCCTGACTGGATAACCTGCTGCAGCAGCATGAGGTGTTGCAACCTCTTTGTCAGTGCTGCATTTCAGTGTTGCAATGAAAACTGGGCCCAGAGCCCTTATGACACCCCTTTGCTAAACAGGAGGACACGTGAAGCCCCAGCAGGGCACGTGCAGCTGTGCACCCTGCACACCTCGGTGCTCCTGCCGTGTGCCATATCCAGGATCAGCGCACTCCCCCACGGAGCCCGGGCTTTCAGCCTGGGAGAGCAGCTGCCTGGGGCCGGGCAGCTGCCAAACCCCATCAGAAAAACCGGGCGTGAGGAGCAAGGGCAGCGAGCAGGGAGGCTGCAGCAAGCTCTCCTCACCGCGCCCGCACCACTTGGGGGCAGAGAGAGACCGCTGCATCGCGGCGCCGCCGAGCCGGGTTTTCCAGCAGAGCCACAAAATCCGGGCTCTCCGCACCCCCATCCCTTCCCGCTGCCCTCGCCTTCCCCAGCGCCATCACAACCCTCCTCCGCCTGCCCCTCGGCTCCAGGAGCATCCTCCCAGCTGCACGAGCAGGGAACACGCACCAACCGCAGCACGTCGCAGTCTCCTGCTTGCAAAGCTCTTTTCCCTGTGGACTCTGCACTGCAGTGCTACGTTTCCCTCTCTCCACCTTTCATTCCCGCTCGGAGCTTTGTTCTCCAGGCTCACCGCAGAGCCGGGGCGTGCTGGGCTCCGCAGTGCTCCCGGGGATTTGTCCTCGCCTGCTCCCATCGGGAGGCGGCCTGGGGTCAGCTCAGCACAGCCGTGCCAGCCCTGCAGCCCCCCCTCGGCCCCCCAGAGCCAGGGGGAGAAGAGGAGCCAGCCCTCACCTGTACTGGACACGCCAGCGACGTTGCTGGGTTCGCTGATGAGATCCTGCATGACCGCCAGCACACGGAACTCGTACCAGGTGTCCTGGAACACCAAACACACCTGTCAGGGCCCCCACACAGCCTCCAGCCTCATCTCACCAGACCCTGCAACATCCCCACCCTCTAACACCACCTTCTCCAGGTTAGCAAGTCAGGCTTTTATCCTTGCCCAGGGAATGTGTGGCCAGTAAAATTCTGGCCTCCACCCAGACACAGTTACAACATTTTCTCATCTATTTATATGTTTTCATCACACAAAGATTACTGTTCATTGGTTCTAAATTACACAATTCTCTTTCATTAATTAGTATTCTATCCTCTATTGGTTATTGATTTCTCGCTTCTTATGCTAATTAGTGCATATTTTTAGTCTTTTTAGTATCTTTTTCCTCCTGCAGGGACTTTCTAATGTAGACTGAGACTTCGTTAGTCTCTTTAGCTTCTGGTTCCTGCAAAATGTCCTTGTGATTCATAAATCCTACATTCCAACCTCAACAATACATCCTTCTCTCCCAGGCTTTGTTCATTGAAGCGTATCAGAGTGACTTAATCAAAACTTTAAGTTTCAGTCATTTTCTCAAGCTGTGTTCCTACAAGAGGAGCTTGTAACAACTTTGCCAAATGCTGTCTAAGAGCAATCAAAGAGTTACAAAGCTATTTATAATTTATATGTATACCATGATTACTTAACACCATTAACTACAATTACTAACACGTTCTATCTTTTCCAACCCTTGCCCAGCTCTTTGACCCAGCACAGGCATCGAGCCGCTCCAAAACTTCCCCGGAGCTGCAGCAGGAGGTGCAGTATTGCCACAGAACCACGAGGGCTGGGAAAGATCATCCAGCTGGGCATGGCGTGGACAGCCCCCGCTCACCTGGGACAAGTCCTTGGCAAAGAACTCGCTCTCGGAGCCCGGGATGCCGTCATCCAGGATCTCCCACTTCTCCGCCACGCGGAATTCCATGACGTAGCGGTCGATGGGGAAGCTGTGGTTGGCGGGAGGGAGCCACGACAGGAGGACGCCTTGCTGTGTCCGGTTGGCTGTTAGGCACCTCGGTGGGGTAACCAACACCAGAGGCTCTGGAGTTGTTACGGGGAATGCTGGGGACAGAGCAGAAGGGACAGGGACGCCTCTGAGATGGGGCAGGGCAAGGCAAGGACAGGAGATCCTCTTCCACATGTGCCCCCAGCAGCAGCAGAAGGACCACTGTGGCTGTTCCAGCATTCCAGGAATTTAGGGCACGTCTTGGGAGTCTGGTCTCTTATCACAGAAACAGAAAACTGGATTTTCAAAAGGCACTGGACTAATGAGGCCATGACTTCAGGCCTTCCTGCTTCCTCCCACCTCCAACTGAGAGCCCAAAGGCTCTGAGCTGTAACAAGCGATCTCATGCTCTATTAATACCTCCTGATCCCAGCTGAACTTAAGGAAGATCTGAAAGGTGACTGGCACAGTACAGCTCTCCCATGCTGTCTCTCAGGACAAGCTTTCCAGAGCCTCATGCATCCAGCAAAATCTGCAAGCTTTATCCAGGACCCTCCACAAACTATCTCCTACATGGCTGGAGGCTACTGCTGATGATGTTCACCTCCATCTCCATCCCCAGCAGACAGGACACGTGGAGCAAGGCAAAAGGCCCCTTCTCCCCACGAACCTCCCAGAACCCTTCCCACCCTCCCCTTGCTCCCAAGGAGGACCTACCTAGAGTGTTCACAGTGACCACCTCACTGAAGGAGCTGGTGCCCAGCTTGTTTTGAGCCAAGACACTGAACTGGTAAGCAGTCTCTGGTTCCAAGGTATCCACCAGAAGCCAGCTGGAACCAGCTGGCACAGGGAGAGACAGCCAGTCATGGGGTCCAAACTGGGCTCTCTTCATCCTGCCGAGAGAAAAGGGAGCATCCTCAGGGAAGTTGTCTTTGACAGGGAGGCCAAAGAGGCAGCATTAACTTCTTATGCAAAAATGGAGCTTTCCCGAGCGATGGTTTGGTTTGACAGCAGTGATGTGGATGGACGTGGGGCAGCCACTCGCCAGCCACGAGCTGGCACAGGACACCATCCCCTCGTGTGCCACCAGCTCTCAGGGCACTGCCACCAGCTCTCCCCTCTGCCCTGAGCTGGGTCAGGGATAACAGCAGTGCCAACAGCCCCGCTCTGACGTGATCTCCACCAGATTCCCATGGGGAAAAAGTGGGAGCTGGAGCATTTTGGCGAGTGCTGCAAAGGGAACGGCTGACGCAGGAGACAGGCCCTGTTCCCATTTATACCTCGACATCTCCTGAGCCAGAGCCAAGTTCTCCCTCAGCTGTAGCCCTGTACATGTCATCCCACGAGAGACATTTAACTAAATCTCCATCTCTGCCACATTTGCACAAGTCGGGGGCTGCCAGCACAGCCTGGGGCACCACTCAGGGTTTGGCAGAGCAGCAGAGGCACTGGCAGGGACTGCAGGACAGAACCTTTCTGTTGGAGTCTAAACAGGGTGAAAAACGTTCCCAGGGCCACCCAGGAGCATGCAGCCACCTCCACAAGCCATTAATCCCACCAGGATCCCACATCCCAAAGCAACACCACTGCACCACTACGATACTGCAAGTATAGGTGCTTGTGTTAGAAAGAGGCTTTAGGGAGTCTGAGCCCTCAGCTGCAGGTTTTGGTGATGTCCACGGAGGATTTGGGAAGGATTGCTGCAGATGGTCTGTCCTGCACAGGCAAAGGGGCACATCTGCAGCCACCAGCACACAGCCAGGTGAATCTACCCAGCAGGAAAAGATGGAGCAAAGAGAAATAACACTGCTGTGTCCAGGGAGCAGAAGGCGGGGGGGCAGAGGAGCAGCAGCAAGCCGTGGAAACGAGCAGGTCAGTGGAGAGCCATGCATGTGCCCTGTGCCTCCACCAAACTCAGTGATCCAGCCACTGGATCACTGGCAGCTCCAGCTGGGACTAGAGATCCCAGGATCTCTACTGTGGCAAAGGCAGGAGGGCAGCAGGGCAGCCTCTCTCCTGGGCAGGTTTCCTGCAGTGTTTAATCCCACTGCCCTCACATCCCTCCTTCCCAGCACTTCTGCAGGCAGGGACACACGAGAGAGGGGCTGAGAGTGGGGAAGGCAGAGGGTAAATGCAGCACTGAACGGGAGAACCCCTGTGCTGTGGGAGGACATGGTGCAGCTGGAATGCTGTGGTGGCCCCGGGGAGCGGGATTTGCATTTCCAGCCTCAACAGTGGCAGACAAGGGAGGAGAGCAGAAATCCAGAGAAAATGGAGCCATGTTCTGCTTGAGCATCCCACAGCCACAGCAGCGAGGAAAGCACACGGATGGCACTCCGGATGGCACTGCAGGAGCCAGCTGTGTCCCAGATCCCTGGTCCCAGGGAACAGCACATCCCCCAGGGATCACACCCTAGGGTCAGGGCAAGACAGGTCACTGCCTCCCTCTCCAAAGTCCCCACAGCTCCCTGTGAATTCCTTAATGTAAGCTCGGTGCAAAGTCCCTTCCCTGATGGCTGCTCTCTCCCTGTGGAGTCTGGAAGAGCCACGAGGAGGCAGGAATCTGAGAGCAAGGATGCAGAGCAAGAGCAGCAGCAGCTGCTGATGCAGCCACATCTCCAGAGCAGAGAGGTTTAACCACTCCTTCCCAAGGACATTTTCATCAAAGCAAGGTCTGCACTGCTCAGCTTGCTCCCTCATTTTCCCCCCTCTGTTCAATCCATTCCTTCTTTCCATCTCCAGACAGACAGCCCAGCCCCGGGCTGGAGCAGAGCAGAAATCATTACAGGCAGCGTCTCCCTCTCTCCTCTCTATCAGCAGCCTCCATCAGGGCAAATTAAGGCAAGGAAAGAATGAGAGAGAGAGAGAGAGGAAAGGCTGAAGAATGCTAGCCCAAGCCTGGAAAGGGAAGGCATCACCCCCTCCACCTTTCCAAGGATGATTCTTTAGAAGAAGATGACAACAGCGGAGCGAGCCCAGAGTAAACCACAGCCTTGCTGCAGCTACATTTCTCCCTCCCCTGCCCCAGGGGAAAGGCACAGGGCTGAGCCTGGCCCTGCTGCAGGAAGGCGGGATGTACCCAGCTTTGGGTGCTGGGGAGCACAGGAGCTGTGAGAGCAAAGCCCCAGGGGCTCAGCCCCAGTGCCAGGATCTCACAGTGGCTGGTCATGATCTCAACTGGGATTTAACCACCTCCAGGGAGCCACAGAGCAAGGAGAGAACATTTCTGCTTAGTCACAGCTCTTCTAGGACACACTCTCTAAAGGTTGCATTTTCCATCCTCTCCCTGGCTGTTAAGCCTCATAAACAGTTTATCTTGAAATTAGATGCCAGAGGCACAGCTCCATGAATGCAAAGCGTCTCCCGTGTACCACAAGCAGAGTAAAACCTGCTGGGGCAGACGGAGGCAGTGGCCAGCACAGAAGGGAGAGGAAATACGGGAACTACACGATCCCACCACCACCACCACCACCCATCTCTCTGAGGAACCCCGAGGGAGCTCAGCCCTGTAAAGCCCACGGGCACAGAGCCGGGCACGCCACCCTCCCCACCCTCCTCCCCCCGGCTGCTCGAAGCTCGGGTCGGCTAGGAAGGAAAAGAAGCAGAGAGCAAAGCATGCCAGGATGACTCACAGAGGGCCGTACCAAACTGAGAAAGTCTGCTCGTATCCACCGTCGTAGCCGGGCTCCCAGGAGACGTTGGCTGAGGTCATGGCGGCCACGACGTGCACGCTGGTCGGGGCGTGAGGGCTTGTCCCTGCGGAGAGAGGGGACAGCTTAGAGGGGAGCAGCACCAGGCTGGAAGGGGTCTGCTCCCAAGCCACAGTCCCAGGGGACTCCTCTTGCACCAAAGCCAATGGCCAAGGCCACTTCTGCTAGAAATGGCAGCAAGACGGGTGGCCAAAATAACAGCACAGAGAAAGGCAACTCCACCAGGCAAAAGCATTTAAAGGAGACATTGCTCTTAGAATCATGGAGTGGTTGGGGTTGGAAGGAACTTCAACAGACATCTGACATGAGCAGGGACACCTCCCACTGGACCAGGTTGCTCCAAGTCTGTCCAACCTGGCCTCAAACATTTCCAGAGATGGAACAGACATAGCTTCTGTGCCAAGGCCTCGCCACCCCCGAAGAGACAAACTTCTTCCCAATATCCCACCTAAACCTTCTGTCTCTCCGTTTAAAGCCACTCCCCCTTGTCCTGCCACCACAGTTCTCTTTGTGGGGAGCATCCCCACCTCCTGCCTTGCCCGGGGGGCTCTCCCCAGGCCCCTTTTCCCCCTGCCCGTACCTACGACGGTCAGGTGGGTGCTGGCAGTAATGCTTGCGACGATGTTGGTGGCGACGCACTCCCACTCGCCGTGGTCGTCCTTGCCGAGGGAGCGGATCTGCAGGGTCCCGCCGGGCAGCGTGTTGTGCTTGCTCCTGCTGGGCTTCCCTACCTTGGGCAAGGAGCGGGGTGGGGAGGCGGGCAAAGAGAGAAAGGACACGACTCAGCAGCGGGTTGTGGGGCGGGGCGAGGCGGCGGCGGGGTCACTAAGCTACCTGCGCGGCCCAGGGGACACCGCCGGCCACCGGCAGGGGATCCGGTCTCTCCGGTCGTGGCAAGGCAGACGGTTCCCCCGTTTCCGAGAGGACCTGAGGGGCAACGCGAGAGGCATGCGTCAGGAGGCTGCTGCTCAGCACTCACACACAAGCGGGAAACCCCACGGCGCTGGCACGGACACCGAGCCCCGTGCCAGGGCTCAACCTCCGGCATCCAAAGCTGAAACGGCTGCGGGAAGGGGCACTGGCCATCCCAGCGAAACCCCTCCAGGGATGGGGAAGGCACAGACTGCCCCAGGAGATGCCCAAACTGCCCCTCAGCCTCAGTCAGCAACAGATGAGAGGCAGGATCCTTCACATCAGAGGGCTGGGCAGCAAGGGCCCCATGGGGATGAGGGAGGATGGCGTGCGTGGAGGTGCCTGGAATCTCTCAAGCCAAGCGGAAAGATGGATCTTGTAACAACTCATCTATGCCCATCAGCCAAAGTTGTGCAAATCCCATGTTGGCCTGAGTCCTCTTCAGCTGTTCATCATGTGGGTGACTCTGCTGATCAACACCAGGATCCACGGGTTGATGCAAAGGAGGAGCAGAGGAGCCCACAGACATGTGGGGTTACGAGTGCAAGCCCAGGAGTCCTTCAAGAGACTGGTCAGCACTGATGGGCTGATGGGGAGGGAAGGAGTTGGCTTCTGCCACTGGCAAACTGAGCCCAGCCCAAGCCAGCCCTGACTGGAGTTGGAGGAGATAAACCCAGAGCCATAAAATGAGGAGAACCACCAGAAGGCAGAGGTGGGATTGGAAAGAAACCTGACTTAGACTGGTGAGGGTACAGAAAGAAAAATAAGATGGAGAAGAAGACTCAAGAGCCAACAAGCTTTAGGCAGGTCATTTGCTAAGTGTGCAAGTCATGGTCTGCCCCATGTTGCCAAAAGGGACCCAGAGATCCAGCAGCTCAAGACACAAGGACTGGTGGTGGTCCCACTGGGTGACAGAGGGACCCATCTCACTCTCAAGAGCCCTAAGAAGGGCATGGAAGGCTTGGAGGGAAGTTCCTGACAGCATGACAAAGAACCCAGGAGATCTCCTGTACCGTGGCCTTCCTATGGGGCAGTAAAGGTGGGAAGCAAGGGGAAGGCTGCAGGAGGACTGGAAAGCCCTCACTGCTCCCAGGCTGTGCCACCACACACTGCTCTATAAAAAGAGACATCTTGACATCTTTATATGCAGTCCAGGATCATAAAAACAGCTTCTTCCCAGGGTCCTTGAAGTCACGGGGCAGTGAAGCAGCTGCTGACTGGTCCAGAGCCAAGAGAGCCCTGGGTGTGCTGTGGCGACACATCCCCTCCCTCCACAGGAGGTGTGTGCTGGCATTGCCACGACCGCCGGGGAGCCAGGCGAGGAGGAGGTGTCCTGTGGGCAGCGCTGGTGAGGCAGAGGAGGGGCCGGGGCGGGGGCAGTGTTTCAGCTTTGCGGATGCTGCCGTGTCGGTTTCCCGGGATTACTCGGTGGCCACAAGCCGGGCTTCCCCCACCCACCTGCGGGACAGGACGGCAGTGGCTCAGCACAAAGCGAAGCAGCTGTACCTGCAGTTTGTTCTTACCGGGACAGAGTGTGGCTTCTCTGTCTGCAATATTCACCAAAAGCCAAAGGCACTGCAGATTTGTCTGGCAGGCCGGGTACCTTTCTCCAGGCGATGATGGGAAAGGGGTCTCCGGCAGCAGCGCAAGGAATCAACAGCTCCCTCCCTGCCTCCTGTCTGTACTCCCAGCCTGGTAGCACCGTGAAATAGGGGGGGTCCTGCAGCCAAGGGGAAAAACAAAGAGTGTCAGCCTGCCCAAACTCCCATCACCAAAACCAAGCTTTTTCCAAACCAACCCAATCCCCAGTGGGTAAGCTTAAGGCACTGCAAGGAACATTGTGTGGAGAAAGTGTGCTAAGGAGCCTGGATGGCACACCAGATTACACACCTGGAGGGAGATTCTCTCCAAAGAGCCACTGCACTGGAGGACAGAATCATGGAATCCCATAATGGTTTGGGTTGGAAAGTACCTTAAAGCTCATCCCATTCGTCCCATGGGCAGGGACACATTTCTCTATCTCAGATTGCTCCAGCCTGGCCTTGGACACTTCCAGGGATGGGGCAGCCATAGCTTCTCTGGGCAACCTCTGCAAGAGCCTCACCAACCTCACACAGAAGAGCTTCCTCCTAATATTGAACGTAGATTTTGCCTCTTTCAGTTTGATCCCATTACCCCTCGTCCCATCTCTACAGTTCCTGACCAAGAATCCCTCTCCTGCTTCCTTGTGGGGCCCTAAGAACACAAAGGCTGCTGTAACAACTCCACACAACTTCTCCAGGCTGAGCAGCATCTTGCTTTTTACCTCCTCGAAACAGGAAGAAACCCACCCACATCACATCAGCCATCAACCTGATTTCCTCGCCCCGGCAGCCGCCCCGGCGGATGTGTGTGTCTGGGACACAAAGCGTTATCATCTGAGCCTCGGCGAGACACCATGAATCACCACGGCTCCCTCCCAGGCACAGGACTCCGTGTTCAGGGAGGGAAGAGGCAGCAGCTCCCACCCCAGCTGCACCGGGAGCTGCACTGGGAGCCCGGCGCGCCCCAGGCGCCGCACGCAGCCGGAGCACGTGGAGCTCGAATCATCCATTTATTAAAATCCTCCTCAACCCAGCCCGGGCCAGCAGGGCTAAGTGTTTTGTTGGCAAAGGGGACATTCCAGGGAGATGTTTCCTCAAACTACCCCAATCCAGTGTCAGAACCCGTGCTGCTGCTCCAGCAGGATATTTCCAGCTACACCAGACAGGGTGCCCTGGGGGCTTGCCTGTGCTGGTGGGAAGCACATCTCCAACCACAGCACAGACACGCCCTCACCCTGGAGCCTCTGCTCCTCCCCACACCGCCCCAGGAGCTGCTCCTCCACAGGAGGACACTGCAGCCAGCAAACCCATGGGATTTTGGCAGAAGAGTTACCTTCAGTACCAGTCGGGCAGGGGGAGACTGGCCCATCGTACCCAGGGCGTTATAAGGCACACAGGTGTAAGTGCCGAGAGCATCTTCAGTGGCCTCCTCGATCCGGATCGACCCGTCTTCCAGCAGGTTCCAGCCGGAATACTGCAGCAGGGAGAACCAGGCAGCTCACTTATCCAACACCCACCACAGCTCCTTATTTTGGCTTCAGCCAAGCCGCCCCCCCACCCACGCCCAGGGTGGCTGTCACATCTCCGGGAGATGCCCAATCCCACTCCCAACATCCAAAGCATCTCCTCAGCAGTAGAGAGAGGAAACTTGGGCAACATCAGCTCATCCAAAACACAGCCAGGCTCCTTCATGTAGCCCAAACGATTTAAGAACAGAATCTAACGCTAAATAAAACTTGTTCTGGAGTTGGCTAGACATCTCCACCTGGAGGGCTGAGGGCACCACGGACCAGGCGGCCACAGCAGCAACAGCTTTAAACGGAATTAAAACTTCAAATCGTTAATATTTAAGCAAAAAAAAATTAAAATATTGAGCGTTTTCTTTAAATATTTGATGGCTAATATCCTCGCTCAGACTATCAAACCACGATTAGGGGAAGACGTAGAGTTGTTAAAATGGTCTCTTAACCACCAGTTGCCATTGGAAAAATAAACCAGAGCCATCAGGAGGTGACTTTAGGGGGAAGAAAGCATCAGGCGTGGGAGACACAGTCCACAGGCTCTGTGGGCTCCGTACAAGAACTGGAATTAACTCTGCCCACAGCAGATAAGGAAAAGCAGCACCATCCCATCTATCAGACTCTTCTCTCCCAACAGCAAGGGACCCACAGGGTGCCTGGTGGTGCTCGCTGGTGTTTGCCGAGGACAGGAGGGTCCGAACCCCTCTGTGGCCCCACCTCCCCTCCCCGGGGGCTCCGTTACCTTCTCGATTCGCAGGGGACGCCCGTCCTTGTTCCACTTGACCAGCGTGACCGGGGGCTCTGCCTCCACCGGGCAGCGGATGTACCCGTGGATGCCGATGGGAACGTAGATGATGGGGGGCATGTTCACCACGCGGGCAGGATCTGGGAGGGCAGCAGCAGCACATTAGCGTGGGGAGAGAGAGCCCATCTCTCCTCCCAGCCTGCCTTCAGAGGGTCTACCTCACTGCTGTAATGAATTCCAAACCCAGCACCACTCTGGCTGTTAAGCCAGGCTTCATACACACAAATCCACCAGAATACCTGGAATTTCTGGGAGGCTTTGCTCGTGTCCAGAGGGTTCCTACCTGGGGCTCATTAAAGATTGCATTTAAGAAGAAATGTGAGATATGCCTGCTCCCAATTCCACACCAGCTTGCGTCCTGCTGAAACCTGCACTGCTCCATTACAGCACGACACGTGCCAGGTGTGATGAACACCCAGCACAACCTGGTTTTACATACCAGCAACCTAAGCTATTTCAACTGCCAAGCTTTAAAACACACCCAGATGGGAAAAGGGATCCATGTCCAGGCTGCTAAGAGTCCTTTACCTCCCATATCTGCTCGTACTCGTGCCTCAAGGCTGGGTCATGTTGAACAGCAGCCACCTCACCCTTTCCAAGTTGCAAAAACCTTAAAATACAAATCTAACCCCCCCCTCCACGCTGCACCACCCACACAGAGAGGTGTCTCGCAATCCTCCAGTCTAGAATGTGTCATTAACAGCACTTCTAAGAGCTTTTTAATTAAGTGCGAGTGGGTTGAAGAGAATCTAGACTTTCTTTAATAAGAAGCTTTTTAAAAAAATGTTATTTTTAATAAGAAGAGTGAGTATTTCTACAATCTCGTCTAGACACCGGCAGCACGAGGTTATGGGAAAATCCTGATGGGGCTTACTCTGCATTAAGGAATAAATGTGGGGGGTTTGGGGTGCAGCATCCCTGCACTGCTGGTGCAAGGTGAGGGGTAAACATTAAGGTGCTTAATAGCAAGGGATGGAAGAGGTAGGGGTGTTACTGCCTTCCTGGGGCAAAACCAGCAGAGTTTTGGAGCTCTGCCCTCAGCACGTCCCCCCAGCCACTCCCCAAAACCGCACGCCCCCAGCAGTGGCACCATAACCCAGATTTGCCCAGCGCCGCATATGGAGCAGGCTTTACCCCCCTCTGCTTCACTCCACCTCTTAGGAAATGTAATCAAGGACTCCAGCAGTGCGGGAGAGGGTAATGGGATCGAGCCTTTCACTACTAGGTCACTGGCCGGGGGCCAGCCCAGCCCACTAATGACCCAGAGCTGTGTCCCCATCTGCTGCGGAGGACGGGAAGCTCCCTCCGGAGGCATCAGCCCTGGTGTGGACGAGGTTTGCTCAGGAGGAAAAGGGCTTGTGGTACCAAAAGCTGAGCACTCCTCCTTGGGCCGAAGCCCGGCTGAGCAGCAGATTGTCGGGGCCTGCTCTCCCTGCCATTAGAGCTATTTTTAACAGCTATCAGCCCTGACAAGCGGCCCTGGATTAACGGCAGGGCAGATTTAATGGCCTGAGGCCACAGGCTTTCCCAAGAGCCACGCAGCTGGGCACATCCAAGCCCCAAATCACGCCTGTGCCTGGGCACAGCACCACTCACACCGTCCCCCTGCCCACTCTGCCCGTTCATCCATCCCCACAGGGACCTGCCAGCCCTTCTCTCAGAAGCTCCCCGCTAACCTGCACCAGGTCTAAAGGCAGCAGCAGCTCTAAGGCAGCCCTGTAAAACCCACGCTGAGAGCCCACTTTGCTCAGGCCTCTCTTTCATGATGAAATAAAAGCGCCGCAGTCATTTCGAGCGGAGCAATATTGCAATTGGAGCGGCGGCAATTGAGGCCATTACTGTGGAATGCCACAGGACGCCGGTGGCACACTACCCATTGCCGCCCGGGGATTCCGAGCGTGGGAAGCAACGCTCCTGCTACAGCCCTTTCTCCTACAGCCCTTTCTCCTCGGCTTGTTTAGATCACTTACCGCCTGAAAAATGTGACGCGCGCCGAGCTCCGCAGCTCGCGGAACGGCCGCGCCACAGGAATGAGCCCCCGAAACGAGCGCCAAAAAAAGGCACCTCGGCACTGGGAGCCCTGACCCGGCGCCTCCCAGCAGTGAGGACAGCGAGGGAGCAGCCATGGGATGATGCTCACCTAATTGGAAAACACTTGTAGCAAAGGTGGACACCAGTCCCAGCTGAGCAGTGCCACTCAAGGCTGCTCAGACCATTTGCTTTCTTGTCTCCCACACCCACGTGGGATGCTCTCAAGCCTTTTTGCTGAGGATGATTCCGTGTTCATCCAGCGGCTGCTGTCACATCAGCCTGATTCTCCCGGTGTCATACCAGGACAAGAGAGCCTCTGGGGCTGCCCGGGAGCCAGGTGTTATCAATCCCAGCCCCATCGCCGCACTCACACTGCACTGTCAGGTAGGCAGAGGCTGATGGCGAGCGGCCCAGGCTGTTGCTGGGGATACAGGTGTATTTTCCAGCATCCTCTGGCTTGACACGGAAAATAATCAGCGTCCCATCGATCAGGATCCGCACCCTCAGCTTCAAGTCACTGCGAGAGGAGAGGAGAAGAGAGGAGAGTGCCACCGTGGTCAGAGCCAGAGCAAAGCCCAAAACAATCCCAGCTCCCAGCACAACCCCGGAGCAGCAGCAGGAGGAGAACACGCTGCCCCACCAGTTATAAACTCACTTCTTGAAGTAGACGTTCTCCTCCTCCCAGTACCACAGGTAGGTGAGGTTCCCGGGATACGCCTCGGCCTGGCAGGTGAACAGCGCATCCTGGGAGATGTTGACCGTGATGTTCTCCGGAGGGGAAACAATAAAGGGAGGTCCTGGAGGGGGGAAAAGGAAAGTGTCACTCCCACTACTACAGGTGTCCCCACAAGAATTCCTCAGGTTCAGCTCCATCACAGCATTTTGGCTGGGAGCTGCTGGAGGCCCCAATCCTCTGAGAACCACAGTGACCCTGTTATTCCCAGCCCTTTCCCTAATCTCTGGGCTGACTGAGAACCACAGTGACCCTGTTATTCCCTGCCCTCTCCCTAATCTCTACAGCTTTGAGGAGGGGATCCACGCTCGTGATGCTTCTCCCAGGGCACACAAGGACACGCCTCCCTTCATCCCCAGCACTTCTCGAGGATAGT
The DNA here is from genome assembly GCA_013396955.1 of Regulus satrapa. Lineage (NCBI taxonomy): Eukaryota > Metazoa > Chordata > Aves > Passeriformes > Regulidae > Regulus > Regulus satrapa. Next base: position 39,196 of record VWZN01008701.1, read on the forward strand.
ATCACCCACGGGATAAATCCAGGGGGAACAGACTGTCAGGAGCCAGCAGTTCACCGCTGCCACAAAAGCAGAGCAGAGGACACCCCGTGCTCCTCTCTCTGCTGGTAGCTGTTGACCTAATTAAAGATTTATTTAATAAGAGAGGGAGCAAGGAGCAGGAGGCCTGTCATGCATCACCACTGTCTGATGAGGCGCTTTATGACAGCCTCAATCTTCTCCCCGCTTCCCAAACAAAACCGAGCTGCCATCAGGGCCTGGCTGCTCGTCAGCACGGCCACCACCGTGTCCCAATTAAGCGGATTCCTCCATCCCACAAACCGGATGCAGAGCCACGGGGCAGCCAGCAGCATGCCAGGCACAGAGGCCCCGAGGGTCGCTCCAGGGTGACACCGCAGCCCCGTGGCGCTCGGACATCCCCCCATCCCGCCTTCCCAGGGGATGCTGAGGAGCTGGAAGGTCTCACCTTGGACGAGCAGGCGCGTGGTGTGCACAGCCTCGCCCTGGATGCTGTAGGCCCGGCAGGTGTAGGCACCTCTGTCCTCCCGGCTGACCGAGAGCACCGTGAGGCTCCCGTCGCTCACCTGGGAAGAAGCAAAGACCCTGGAGCGCGGGCAGGGACCCCCAGGGGGACGGGGGAAGACCCTCCCTGCTTCCCACGGCAGAGAGCTGCCGCCGCTTTTAGGGCCGGATGAGAGACGGGTTTCCCCGCTCTGCAAGACTTGGGATATTAATAAACCAACACACGCGTTTCTGCTCGACGCCAAGGGGAAGGGAAAAAAAAAACCATGAAATAAATAAATAACCATCCCAGCGCATTCATCTCCCAGAAGTGACTGGCAGGCAGCAGGCTCCAAACCGCTCCTGCCAAGCGCCCCGGCACCACTGGAGCTTCACGAGGAGCCTTGCTGGAGCACTCCCTGCCCCCCAAGGACCTGCTCCATCGCTGGGGAATCACAGGGAGACCCCAGCTTGGCCACTGTCCTCCCTCTGGGGCCACCTCTCAGCTGGAGGAGGAATGGATGGAATCCCCCAGGGGACACAGCAGAAGGATGGACAAGGGACTGTCACCTTTGGGGTAGCAGCACCCCCAAGCACAGGGAGGCCTCCCAGGCAGGCTTCCCCCCCACCTCATTCTGCCTCATCCTTCTATTTCAATTAGTAACAAATGATTCCTAATTACTCTCATTAGTGCCTGCGCTGATTCCAATGCCTGATTTACCAATTACAGCTCAGGGGGGAATCTCTGCCTGGGAGCCTCTGGGATGCAAAAAGGGTCCTGAAGGGGAAGGGAGGAGGGGAAATCCTCTCTGCTCAACCCTCCCCTGCCCCAGCCTTGCTGCATCCGTTCCTGCCGGGCGGGGGGGACACTACCCCAGGCTGCAGCCCCCACCCCATCTCCAGGGTCGTGTCCCCTGGGCTGAGTCTGCAGGGCACAGGTCAGGTGCAGGAGCAAGGCTGTCCCAGGCACTTGGTGGGTCTCCAGCCTCCACCCAAGAGCTGGCAGCGTTACAGGCTGCTCAGCAGGTTTGGGGTGGGGGAAAATGGGCATCTCACCAAGCAGAAGTGCTGAGAAAGCACGGCTGGCTCCAGGCACGGCGGAGCTGCTGCCACCGTGGTCCTGTCAATACTGTCCCTGCCAGCTCCCAGCCCACACGGCAGCCCTCCAGCACCTACCTGGTACTTGCCACTGGCACCCAAAAGGTCTCCCTCTCTGAGCCAGGTGACGATGGGCTTGGGGTTCCCGAAGGNCTCGGTGAACGTGGGGGGAGCTGGGGGCACAGGAGACCACCGTGACCCCCCGGGCCACCCACGGCCACCGTGGGTCTGGGGGCACACGGGGACAGAGGGGAAG
>VWZN01008701.1:54205-72151 GCA_013396955.1 Regulus satrapa
CAATATATAGAAATACCAAGTTTTCTGGGGTAAAAAAAAAAAAAAAGCCACAAAAAACCCCAACTCCTGCAGTGGATGTGGGAGTTGGAGAAACATCCCACAGCTTCTGCCTGGAATTACATTCCCGGAGGATCAGATGTTGGCACAGCCCCTGGGCAGGAGGCAAGAGCATCCCCCAGCCCAGCCCCAGCTCACGCGAGCTCCCGGGCACTTTGCTTCCCTAGCAGATTCCAAGACCTCATAAAAGCCTGACTCAGCTCCTAGTGCTGAGACCTGAAGTGAAAGCTTGCAGATCTGCATGGGGGAAGGGGGGGGGTTGGCACAGAAAAGACTGACCCTCGTGCTTAGGCAGTTCTGCTCTCCAAGCTGCTCTCCTATTTCCTGAAAGTCTGGTTTGGAGTGGCCCAGAAGAGCAAAAACCCCTTGGCCAGTACCCTTCCCACGCCGGTCCTGCCACCTTCAAAGCACCCAAAAACTCCCAGCCATCACTCACTGCCTGCAAAGCAGCCAACCCAAGGCTGGCAGAGCTCCATCTGCCCTCGCTCGGCCAGACAGAGACAATGTGTTCTGGTCTAGCTGGAGCCCGTGTCACCAGTCAGATCATCTCCATGTCTTCACCTGGGTTTTTCCACAATCTCAAAGAAGGGGGGGAAAAAAAAAAAAAAGAAAAAAAGAAAAAAGGGCATTGATGGCACCTATGGTAACACAGCCCAACCCAGGAGCCTGTGGTGCATGGGGGGACCCAGCCCTGTGTGCATCCCCGAGCTGAGCCCAGCACAGGGGCCCCACCAACATCCCTCAAGAAACTGGAAATATGGGCTTGGTTTGGAGCATGGCTGTCAGTTCACACCCTTGTTTCTCCAGACTAATTTGCTGGTTTCATGAAATCCATTCCCCACTGTTTTCACACTTCTCTCCCTCTCTATTTATAGCTGGGTTTATTTACATGAGCAGGGCACTCCTTGTACTTGCACGTCAGTCTGTGGTGGCACAGCCGGGAGCGGGTGAAGGAAGCAGCACAGCAAGGAGCACCCCAGCCCCACGGCCATGGCCACCTCCTGCCCAGCACGTGGGAGGCAGGCAGGCAGCCCTCCACGCCAGGGGCATGAGCTGGAACCGAACCAGCTGCACAGCCCCACACGAATGTCCTGTCCCCATCCCCGCAGGGCGCAGCGCTGCAGTTCCCATGGGATGCAGGTCACCCTGGAGCTGGCACCTTCCTGCCCCACATTCCCAGCTGGAGCTGCTCTTGCGGCAGTGTTTTGCTGACCCCAGCCTGTGTGTTGTGCCACTGACCCAGGGATGCCCTTGCCCTCCCCTCCCCGGCCAGCAGAGCCCACCGTGCCCAGCTGAGTCACCTACAACTGCCCGGGGAGAAACTCACCGCTCTGCCTAACGAGAGGGATAAAAATGTCACTGCTTTTTTTTAAGACAACAGCTGTGACAGATGAGGCAGGAGTTCTCAGAGCAGCACCAGAGACCTGGGGGATGCAGATCTCCCCATCAAACACATTAATCTGGTAGACGCAGCCCTGGCTGAGCCCTGCTGCCATTTCCCTGGGACTTGGCTCTCAGGATCAGGGACAGAGGTTTTAGGTTGGGAAGCAGCACAATCAAAGTGGGAATGAGCTACAACTCAGGCTGGAAACCCGGGGAATTCCAGCACTTGGAGCAGCAAGGTTCTGGATCAGACTTCATAGGGAGCAGCAAAAACACTCAACACTGGAGAGGGGCTGACCTGAAAATGGGACTTGCTAGGGTATGGATTGCTGCCTGTCCCCTCTCACTTCTCACTGCTGGTGACCAGTCCAGGAAAGCAGGAATCTGGACCCAGCTGCTTCCCACCTGGCCGAGGGATGCTCCAACCCACACGGGGCTGAGTCTCCCTGCACAAGTACATGATTATTCACAGCCTCCAGCATTTGCATGGTGGAGTCACGAGTCTCACAACACCTGATCTCCCGGGAGAGCTGCCTCCTGTACTTCGGAGGGAACGGCCCACATTCCGAAAGAGGGACTTGGTGTCTCACAGCATCCCACATGGCCCAGCTGTCACCTCCTCCCCTTCCTCTGCGGGCACCAGGAGAGCCCACCCCATCCCTGCCACCTCAGCGAGGAAGAGCAGCAGGGCAGGGGCCCGCGGGAGCGCTGAGAACTCGGGAGCCGAGCCTGGAAGTGCTGAGCCAGCCTGCAGCGTGGCTGCGGGCACAGCGAGCCTGCTCCTTGGAAAGACCAAAACAAGCCCCCTCAAAGGACGCGCAGGCAGATGGGCTCGGCTCACACCCGGCTGGGGTTAGGCTCATTCCCTCCTCTCCTCGTCCCCTCTCCCCTCGCCGGTGGCTCATCACCGACGCGTGACTCCAGATGACAAACGTGGAATATCCTGCCCTGCCTTCCTGGCTGCGCGTCCAAGTCGTGGAATGATCCACCTGTGGTATTTCAGAAAAGACACGCTAAACTTGTGTGAAGAGGGGTCAGTTGAGTCACGGCAACAACTTTCTCCTCCCGTTAGCAGGTCTCCAGCAGAGCTAATTACTCATCAGCCCACTAATAGACTCACTCACACAGCACTCCCTGGATCAAGCAGCAGCGATTGTCTGTCTTGTCTTGTTAACCTCAAAGAAAGATCCGACTGTGGTAACGCGATACCCCATCCTTATCTCATCACCTGCTTCTCCAGCCTAAATATGTCTTTCCACGGCGTGGAGCATCCCTGTCCCAACAGCAGCCAGGGGAAGCCTTGTTCCGCTGCTCCGTGGGATCCTGGCGGGGACAGAAGCAGCCTGGGGGTGGGTGGGAGCCCCCAGACCCACGGCAGCCACCGTGACCTGCTGTTCGCTCCCCCGGGCAAGGGGCAGCAGGGCACTGTGTCCTCCCGGGTCACCCTTCACACAAAGCACGCTGTCCCCACAGTGGGGGTGTAGCGCCCCGTGGGGGGGAAGGGGGGGACGCGCCCCTCCTGGGGGTGCTGGGGGTCTCCCCTCCATGCTAAAAGATGGCAGAGCGTACCCTGCAGCCTCCCGCAGCAGCACCCCAGCACTGCCGCCCACCCCATTACTCACTGGGGCTCTCTGGCACCGGGAACACACCTCCCTGCGCGGGAGCGCAGGCACAGCACGTGCTCCTGGGGGCTGCGGGACTTGTCATCGGCGCTGTCATCGCCATGAGTAACCACACTGCCTTGGCTTCCCCGAGAACATCCCCGAGCAGCCAGGAGCGTGCCGCTCTCCGTGCTGCTGGGGGAGGCGCAGAGCCGCGGCAGCTGCTCAGCTCCCTGCACCGGGGGGAAACTGAGGCACGGCGAGCGGGCCATGCCGGACAACGGAGCTCCCGGAGGGATGGGACAAGGCTGGGCCGCCCCAGAGGTGCCCTGGCAGGCAGGGGAGGAGAGGTGACTCAGGGAAGGTGGGGCGGCCGGGCTGGCTCAGCGCTGCGGGGCGCACGGCGTGTCCCGGTGCTCCAACCTCTCGCCCTGGCATCCTTTCCAGCCCCTGCACATGCAGCGTGTCATCAGCTGTGACACACTCTGCTGACGTCCCCGGATCATGTGGCATCAACCTGGTCCGTAATTACAGGAGCAGGAGCTCTTCTCCTTTCCCTGGTGGCTGCTGCCGTGCCGGGCTCCTCGATGCCCGCAGCCAGAGCCCACCCCAGCCCGGTGCCGCCCCAGCTGGGGGGGCTGGCCTCACCCCACCCCCCGGAGCCCTGCTGGTGCCAGGCAGGGAGCACCGGGATGCGAGACCCTCTGCAATCCAAGCGCTGCGCCCTCCCCCTCCCCAAAATCCCACCAGGGCGTGCTGGCCTCCTGCTGCAGGAGAGGAAAAGGCTGTCGGGGTCCCCTCCACGGCCAGAGCCCACAGCACCCAGGAAGGGGACAGGCCGAGGGCAGGGAAGAGCATTGCAGCCCCCCCGAGGAGGGGGGCCGGGCTCGGGAAAGGCTTTTGCTGCCGGAGAGAAGGGATCTCTTGTGCAGTGCCGAGAGGCAGGGGAGGCTCAGAGCCGCCTTTGTTCAAGGGGAGAAGATGATGGCTGCAGGGTCTGCAGCCTCGCACCTCCCTGCCCAGGCTGAGCCAGTTTCTGTTTCTCTCCTCTCTCAAAGTGATCATCTTTGGTGAGGGGCTCAGGGTGGCCCCTGAGGACCCAAGAGCCAGAGACCATCACTTGCTGAATCACTTTTCCCATAGCCATACCAGCTATACCCCAAATCTGGGGTACATCGGGGATGAGGGGAGCAGAGTTCAACCCCTCAGGGAACCCCCGTGTCCCTCCAGCCCCAGTCCCCCTCCTGCTGCTCCCCGCCCCGCAGCAGGTGGGCAAATCCTCAGCTCCCGAAAACAACAGCCTGACAACCTGTAACAGGATTGCCCGAGGCCACAGCCCTCCAAGCTGTCTGCTCCTGCACAGGAGGCCAGGCACAGTGAGAAGAGGCTCTGGCCCTTCCATGTGTCCCCTCCAGGCACGGCAAGGGCTGAAGGAGGCAGTGTGCCCAGCACAGGTGGCCTTGGAGGCTCCCAGCTCAGCACCCCGTGTCCCCAAGCTCAGAGCACCACCACAATGTCCCCAAACCCTCCCTGGACCAGGAGAGACTTGGGGATGAAGGTATGATGAGCAGGTGGCACTGCAGCCAGCCGTGGGGAGGAAAACCCCATCCCGAAGTCACACAGTGACACCAGGGGCCCCCAGGTCACCCTTCAGTGCCAGGGCACTCCCAGGGGACACAGGCAGAGGTGACAGCCCCTCAGAGCTCTCTTGGAGGTCCTGCACCACGGGGACACGCAGCTCCCCAAACCATCCCTCCAATGGAGTCGGGCACAAACCAGCGAGACGAGTTGGCCAGTGCTCAGCTGCCGCTGAAACCAGCCCGGCCAGCCAGCCCGGCCCCGAGCAGCGGCTGCCGGCAGCGCTTCCCGCAGCTGGGCTTGGCTCCCAGTCAGCTTCCCCCTCCCCAGGCTCCCTCCCTGCCAGGCAGCAATCAGCCCTGCATTCACAGGGCTGCGGGAAGATGACTCGGCAGCGAGTCAGACCACTCTGGGGACAAATGTGCAATCAGTCCCCAGGAACACGCCTCGCTGCCCTGGAAGGCCGGCAGAGCTCCAGGGAATGCCCTGAAGAGGCTGTGGGCATGGGTGGCACAGCACCTTGCTTTGCTGATGCTCCCCCAGCCCAAAAAGCACCCCAGGGTGCTTGCCCACTCCTGCACCGTCCTCCTGACACACCAGCCCCCCTCTCGGGCAGGAGGACCATGGAAAGCTCTCCCCCATCTGTCTGCTTTCACTGAAGATGGTCCTGGGAGCGGAGCAGCTGGAAAGCCTCAGCACCAGCCCCTGTTCCCTGTCAGACAGCAGCAGGATGATTTTCCAAGTGCCGAGAGCCTGAGTCAGACCGATGTGTGCCCCAATCCCTCCCAGCCGCACCACCCCTCCCAATAACACCCTGGGCAGCACAACAGCCATGCTCTGACCCACCAGATTCAGGGAGAGCCCCCTCCTCTGTCCTCCCAGCCCTGATTTCCATGGATTTCATCCCTTGGACAGAAACTTTTCCCTCCCCATCTCGGGCACTGGTGTGCTGCTGCTGCTGCACACTGACGTTTCTTTCCATGGATGCCACTTATTTATAGCACGCCTGACCTTTTCCCCAAGTTTACATCCTCCTCTCCCTTCCCTTCCACCCACCCAACTCTGGGAACCACCCCGGGGGTGCTCCCAAGCCCAGCTGTGTGTAGACATCCCCCAGGGCCCAGTTGGGAAGTGGTTCCCCAGCATCACCACGGACAGCACGGGAGGACAAAGCTGGGGGTGTCTGTCAGGCTCGAGCCCCCTCCCTTCCCACTGCAAGAAGCAGCTTCCAATTAAAGCAGCTGCCTTTGAAATCCAGATGGTCCATAATTCTTGCTGGGGAAGAGGAGAAAGGCTGTTTCACCGCAGCCCCCTGCGAAGGCAGGGCTGGGGAAAGCAGCAGGCTTCAGCCGTGTGGGTGGGATTTGCCAGCGAGTTGCAGGCTGGAAGGCCAAGGCAGAGCCGGGAAATTTGCATTGCAGCCCGGCTCAGGGCTCTGGTGCCGTTCCCTTGGGCTGCAGGGAAATTTCTCCCATTTTTGCCCAACTGTAGCAAGACCCAGCTCCCGCCAGGATCCTCCCTCACTCTCTCCTTGGGTGCTGCAGTGGGTTCCCTCCCTTGCCGGCACCTCCCAGCACCCAACCTCTGCCCAGTTTGGGAAAAAAATGTCCTCAGGAGCTGGAGGGGCTGCTCCAGTGGAGAGGGAAAGCGCGTTTGGAAAGCAGCCAGCTTCAGCATCCATCCCTTCGTGGTGCAAACCCCCCTGTTCCTGCCAGCCTGGGGTTGGGGGTCTGGGTGCCAGGAAGGGCATCCCGGCTGCTGGGAGAGCGGGAGCCCCTCGCCCTCCCTGCTGCCTGTCCGTGCCTCTGTCCCTCCCCAGGCGATGGGCTCCGAAGGCCGGCCCGACCTCCCGCTCCGCGCCGCCTCTGCTGCTCTAATTACTCCTCTCGCACCCGGCGCCGGGGCCCTCCGACCAAATTACGATCGATCCTTTGCTCCAGCCCAATCGATGCCATTGACTGAGGCATTAGAAAGACAAATCCGGGCTCCCCGCCCCGGGAAGGCGGCGGCAGCCTCGGATGTGGGGGATGCCACCGTGCATGGCGAGATGTGGGAGGCACAGGGATGCCCTCGCTTGATGCTCTCCATCCCTACATCCACGAGGAGAGGGCAAACACCTGAAAGTACCAACTCAAGGATTCTCCACCGCTGGACACGAGACAGCTGACAGGAGGGATCCAACTCCTGTAGCGCACAGCCCTGATCAGCCAGAAATCCCTGGCAGGAAAGGGCTTCCCTCCCAAAAACTCCTCTGCTTCTGCCCAGCTCCCACTCTTTTTTCAATAAAAGAAAGGATTTTCCCTTAGCCTGCTGAATCAGCAAATCCAGCCTGCTTCCCAGTCACCTGAATTAAGCAGCAGCAACATTTAATAGCACGGGCAGCTGATGAACCAGCTAACCTTGGAAGGGGGAGAGCTCAGCATGGCAGCCCGGCATGGGACAGGCACGGCTTGGGGACGTTCTGCTCTGCCCCTGGTTGGGATGGGGAGGCTGTGGAGCAGGCCTGGATGGATGGGATGGGGATGCTCTGCTCCAGCCCTGGATGGGATGGGGATGCTGTGGAGCAGCCCTGGATGGGAGGGGGATACTGTGGAGCAGCCCGGGATGGGGATGGGGATGGGGANAGAACTGGAAGGATGAGATCCAGCCCTGCCTGGCACAGGGATGGGCCATCCTCTATCACAGCACACAAGGAAGAAATTCCAGTGTGCCACCAGAAAGGCTGCAGTGGGGAATAATTGAATCACATCCTGGACAAGGGATCACTGGCTAAAATCCCCCCAGGCCCAGCGTTACACAGATGGGAAACAGAGGGGGGCCACCCCTGAGCCCCCTCCTCCCGTGCCTCCCAAGAGCAGATAATAGACCCCGCGTGAGCAAATTACAAGGAATTTGCAGCCATCCCATCTAATCCACAGGGGAGACATCTGAATCCTACAAGGAGCATTTGGCTTCTGGGTATAGAGGAGCTTAGAGACATGCAGAGGCATTAAAAACACGCATGGGGATTAAACTGGGAACTAGGAAGGGAGAGCACAGCTGGAGACCATGGGTGGCTCTGGGAGATGTTTGGGGCTATCCAAGGTCTGTGGGCAGACTGGTTTTAGGCAATGGCCAAGTGTCCCAGTGCCCCGACCCAGGCTTGGAGTCTGAGGCATCAGTGGTGGAGGTGGGAACCCACGGGACACCACCGGACAGGTGGGATTTGAGCAGGGTGTGCTCAAGTGAGGTGTCCCAGAGTTTTGGGCTCCAACACCCAAGCAGGCACCAAGAGCTGCAGCCCGTACCCAAAGCCACATCCAGGTCAGATCACCCAGCCTTAGGGCCAAGAAAAGGCAGCTCCAAGAATCCCCCAGGATCAGGTCCATGCCAGTGGGGTCTTCCAAGGATAGACTTTGGCAACGTCCCTCATCATTTGGGATTTATTCTGATCATCTCTAATCCTCTGCCTTGATTGCTGAGGCTCCCAATCTCATTAGCTGGGCTACACTGGGTCGTTATTGATGTTGGGGGGTGTTTAAAATTGATATTAATCCCATCTCAATAATCTGGTATTTATTGATTTTTATTTTTAACTTCTCACATTATTAAGATGAGCTGAGCCAGCTCCTTATTTCTGGGGGCTGCCCCATCCCAGCAAACCCTCGGAGATGCATCTTACGATGCCAAAGGCTCCCAAAAACCTTGTTTATTGCAGCTCATGGAGGAGATGCTACCTCTGGCCTTTGCAGGCTGTGAGCATCACCGAGCTGCCAACAACCCAGCGGCACTGACCCTCAGCTGCTCTCCTTTAAACCTGTTATTATCATTTTTCTTAATTATCACAGAAACAAGCAGCTTCCACTCGGCACATTCGGGGACATCACGAGTGCCTGATGAGGAAGGAGCCATTAGCACCTCGTCAAAACAGCATTTCAAAAAGGATCTTTGACAAAATTGTCACCGGAGAGGCAGGGGGAGCCCGGCACAGTTGTTCATCATTTTGACAGCTCGCATTAAGGCAACTTCAGGCACCTCTGGGAAATTACCTCCCCGTTAAACAGAGCCAGGAGCAGGCACAGTGCCTGGGGGTCGAGCTCAGCAGCTGGGGCAAAGCAGGGCAGGGAGGTGCCCCTGGGGACCCTCAGCGTATGCAAACCAAGGGCCTGTGCCTCAGTTTCCCTGAGCTCAGGCACAAAGCCACAGCTGCTGGTGCTGCCTCAGAAGGGGTTTCCTTCACAGCCCCTCTCCCAGCTCGGAGCTGCAGCTCAGAGCTGGTGGCTGCTCATCCGCCTCCTCTCCAGACCCTTGGCAGAAAGCAAAATGCCAATAACTTGGGGAACAGCTCGTGTTTAGCTTGGCAGGCCGGCTATTGTTCCTATACTGCGAACGCATGGATGACACAGACATGTTTGGAGTGGATGCAAGCTGTTCCCCCCAGCCCCGCCACAGCAAGCGTCAGCTCCCAGCTGGAGGCACATCAAGCAGGGCTTTTTGGGGTGAAACCACCTCCAAAAGCTCCCCAAATTAATGGGGTGGGAGAAAACCTGCTGCAAATGCCTTCCCATCCCCATAGTAACCCATCCCTCCATCCTAATCGGGCTGCTCTGGGCATATTTCTGCCCAAAGGCAGCAAGTTTTTAGCACAAGGTAGGAGAAACGATGGAGCAAAGCCAAAGTCAAGTACCACCAGCTCCAGCAAGTGCCTCGAGAAGCTCTCAGGGAGAAAAGCAATGCAGAGGCAGCAGTCCAATGTAAAGATGTGGGGGTAGGGAGGGCAGCTTCATGGTCTTGCTGTATTTTTAGTTCCTGGGTTTAAGAGCCAACTGTTTAATAGGGGAGGTTGTTTTAATTGGAACTACAGTCACTAAGAAAAACACAAGAGGAGTAAATATAGAAAAATAGTCATGTTTCTGAAGGTTCTTTGGTATTTGCCTAATTAAATGGAGCATTTTAATTACACATCAAACAGTGCCATTTCTTAAAAAAAAAAAAAAAATAACCCACAGGCATTTGCCTTGATTTGAAGAGCAGCTGACACCGACTTGAAAAAAACAAGCCTGGACCCCCTCATTTGCGAGGGGGATTTGGAAACACCTCAGGATGTTTCACAACCATCAGCCCAAGGACGAGGAGCTGATGGACCCCAGGCAGTCTGGGATCCAAACCTACCTGCAGCTCCCAGGGATCCCTAACACATTGTTCCTAGCGGGGAAACCCTCTGCTGGAGGCCCTGAAGGTTCTCTGGATGCCAGCCAGGAGGTGGCCATCCTCTGTTCCAGGGGGAGAGGAAGCTGCTGGTACTGATAAGATGCTCCTCAGAGCCAGGCACTCCAAAGCCAGGATGTGGGAAGAGCCAAGCAGCCGGTGAACCACCGGAGAACTAGAGAGCACATGCACATCAAGATGCCAACCATCTGGGCACATGTGATGAGCAAAAAGCCACTTTCCTGTGTTGTTCCAGATGTCCTGCTGCCAGGCATCGCCAGGTATGGAACCTTTTCAGGGCTAGAGACACCCAAGAGCTTTTTTTGATCCTTCCTCCCTCCGTACCTGAGCAATGCACAGCCATCACTCGCAGCTGTGCAACCCACAGCTCCCTGCCTGCCACTTTGAAACGGCTTCCCAGCAATTACCTCCACAAAAAAAAAGTTATTAAGAAACGTCTTTGTCTGGAAGGGATTAGAATGGCAGTCATTTAAAAAAAAAAATTAAAAAAAAAAAATTGGCATGAAGAACTATGTATATTGCAAAACAAAATGTGTTGCTTTTTAATATGTTTTTATAACCCAAACAAATTTGTTTCTCACACTCCCAGGCTGGAAAAAGGAGCCGTCCGACAGTTTAGGATTGCAGTTTGCAGTCAGCTCCGCCAAGGAATCTGTTGCAAAGCTGTCGCAGCAAATAAATGCCGGTTCCCCTGCTGTGCCGCGGCTCCGCCGGCACCGCTCCGGTCAGCGCTCGGCGGCTGCTCCCGGGGAAGGTGACACGGAGCTGGGAGCCACGGCAGCCACACGTTCCTGCCTCAGCCCTGCCGACAAGGGCACGGCGGCCTTGCAGGGGCATCGCTCCGTGCGCTGGGCTCTCACCCGGAGATGCTCTTTTTGTGGGAAGCCTCCTCTGATCGCCCCATGCCCAGGCGCTCCTTCCCCCACCACCAGCCGGGCCTGACTCCTCACCAGCAAACCGGGAGCAGGAATATCCCAGCAGATGATTTGTGTTTATTTCTTTTCCTGGGGACAAGTGCAGAGCCCCAGCTCCTCGAAGTGTTTGAATATACGAGCATCTTTTGAGGCACTGACGAGGAGATGCAGCTCCAGGCACAGCCGGAGCATCCCTGCAACCTAAAGCTGAGGATGCAGGAAAACACCTGCAGGGACCCAGCAGCTCCTTTCTGACCCCTGGGGTCAGTCCCTCTGGAGGGCAAGCCACGGCAGGGAAAGGACCAACATATCCTTGGTCAGCTGGGAAAGCCGGAGAGAGCCTGAGCATCCTGGAGGGGAGCAGGGAAGGCAGAGCAATCCCCTCCCTGCAGCAGCACTGCCCTACATGTTTTCCTCCCCCAAAACATCCACGACTGTCACCCGCCTTTTATCACCAGAGCAGCGAGACAGGGCAGGAGACGCTGCTCCCAAATTCCCCACGCTGTCATTGAAACTGGGGAATCTGGAGATTCCCAGCTGGCTGCCTGAGGGGGTCCAAGGAAATTATGCATTCCCTGCAGGAAAGCTGCCTGCAGCAGGCAGGGAGCCATCCCAGGCAGCCCCGGGGAGGGGGGGATGCTGGTGCTCACTCTGCTTTATGCTCAGAGAATGGCTGATTCACGCTTATTCCAGGCTTCCCCTGAAAAACCTTGGATGAGGACAGCACTCCAAGCTGGGCGGGTGTCTTCCACAGCCCCACGCTGGGCTTCCCTTCGGGAGGGATGCTGTGAGCCAAAACCGTGGTGTTTTGTGTAAAAACATGAGAGAAGGCCTTGAGAATTAATTAAGGAGAACCAAGCATTCCTGGGATAAACCAGCCCAGCCCCAGAGACCTGCAGCTCCCCCCCGTTGCAGCTCTGACCCTCAGAACCTGCTTAGTTTTAGGTAGCACTAAAAAACCCAACTCTATTTTAGCAGCATATTTTTTTGCCTTTAAAATTAAGTCCTTAAATGATGTGAGGCAACAGATCAAAGATGGTGCAGACTCAAAAAAAAGGAGCAGGAACCCCCCAGCATGAGCCAGGTTAAATACTGGGGAACAGGAAAAGCAGGCAGGGAAAAGAAACGGGTAGGGGAAAAACCTGGGACAGTTTTCAAACCACCTTCTGCCCCACTAGGACACGCTGGGCGAGGAGCAGGAAGAGCAGCCGGGCACCCACAACCCACAGCTCCCCTCTACCCATCACGCCACAACTCTTCCCATCCCTCCAAACGCTCCCAGGCTGCACCTGAGGCCACGCACGCCCAGGCAGAGTCAAACAATGTCCTCGACGCTTTATTAATTTGCAAGGATAGAGGCAATTAACGACGCCGCGCTCCGGAAACTCCTAATTGGAGTCTCCCACGGACACAGGTCCCCGCTGGGGCAGCCCTTCCCGTGAGCAGCACCGGGAGGGGGTTGGAGCAGGGGGGACAGGCAGGAGCCGGCGGATATTTATGAGCAGTGCGAGATAAGGAGCAGCGGGGTGAGGCGGGTGACGCTTATCCCGCTCCATCAGCGCCGCGCCCCGGGCGCGATAGCGGCTCCGAAATGTTGGGTGTGATGGATGCTGCCCGAGACTGACAGTTGCTGGGGCAACCACGTGTGGAGGTATCCAGTCTCTCCCCCACCTCGGAGGGGCTCCAATAGGGATGGGGTCCCCCCGCCAGGGTCAGGTGGGGACAAGCTCATTGGCCAGAGAGCAGCATATTACACGGCACAATTAATTTTTATGGGTAGCTGCGGTTTTAATTGCTTTGTAGAGGCTTGAGGGTGCATTTACAGGAGCAACGTGAGGGATGTGGAGAATAAGGAGACCCCCGGGGTGTTGCAGCAGGGTGGTGGGACTCGAATCCCCTAAATTCACCACTGATTTTGGAACAAAAGCGTCTCCCCAGGCACCCCTGTAGCCCAGGCATCCAGACCTGGAGCCTGGCTCTGCCACGGGGTATCTGGGAACACGCCACCGCATCCATCTCCCTGGATAACGAGGTTTTCCTCCCTGGGAGCGGGGAGCACAGCACGGGGGATGTTCATTAGTGCCTGCAAAGCCACGTGGAGACACACACGGCTGCCAGGGCTCTGCACAGATGCTGCATAGGACAGACATAGGAGCTGCAATGCTGAACAAGCCAGAAAAGGTCTGGGCCAGCTGAAAATAACCTTTTGTGTCTGGGAACAGAGCAAGAAACAATTTCCCTGCATACTAAGCAACACCAGCACATTTTCTTGCCCATAACAAAGCCATGGAGAAGCAGGACTCCCCTAACAGAGAGGAGCAGCTACTCCATGTCCAGAGCCCTCCAAGCTGCATTCCCGGGAGCTCAGAGCAGAATTCCCAGCGGAAATCCAGGTCCTGCTGGGGGTAAGGCTCTGCCAACCCTATCCTGATGCACACACCAAGGTTGCCCAGGGGATGGGACATCCCCTTGCAAGGAGAACCCCCACCACACTGCCCAGCCATGTCACCAGTACCTGGCCAGGAGAGCCACAGGGTTACCAAAATGAGCAGGAACCAGGACAGAGAAGTTGCAATGCTGGAAAATCTTCTCCTCCCTATTCCTACTCCTCCTATTTAAAGTTTCATGCTCTGCAGCTGGGGCTCCCCCGGGTTTGGGAGGCTCCAGGTGTTTCCCATCAGGGCAGTTGTTGCCCCTGTATCATTCCCCACCTCACATTCTGCTCCTGCTCATGGCCGTGCCTCTGGGAACACTGTCCCACTTCATTCCCTTCATCCATGGGAATGCCTATGCTCCCAACCCAGGGCAGCGCTGTCCTCTCCCACTTAAAATCCTCTTCCTCCCTTCAGCCCACTTTGATTATTTTCCTCCATTAAGAAGCAGAATCTGTGACTACAAATCCACCAGCGGCTCATCCCTCGCCCCTGCCTCCCCTCTCCAGTGCTCTTCCCTTAGTTGCCCATCCATCCATCCATCCATCCATCCATCCATCCATCCATCCATCCATCCATCCATCCATCCATCCATCCATCCATCCATCCATCCATCCATCCATCCATCCATCCTAGCATCAACCTCACATCCATCCATCCATCCATCCATCCATCCATCCATCCATCCATCCATCCATCCATCCATCCATCCATTATCCATCCTAGCATCAACCTCACCAAGAGCTCCCTAAAAAATCCTCTAAGCCAGGAGTAAATTCCCCCAGGACGGGGGCAATATGTTCTCTACCCTCCCCAGCAGCAGGGCAATGTGTGCACCTGGCCCAGCAGAAAATTCCACACCAGAAAATTCCCCACCAGCCTGATGCCAGCACCTTCGTGGAGCTCTGCCTGGATCCACCAGACTTCAGCGAAGCCCCCAGCCCCAGCTGTGCTCCCCACGTGGAGGGCTTAGGGACAATCTTTGCCAGCCCCCTGGAGACACCTGGGGGAGAGGAGTGCAGGAGGTCACGACCCACAGCCACACGAGCCTCCTCCACCTTCTCCCTGGATCAACCATCTCCAATTAGCCCTGGGGAAGCGGCACATGGAGAACCGGAGGCACCAGCCCCCGCCCGAGCATCCCCCCGCGGCTGACGTCCCTCCAGCGACACCGGGGGAAGGAGGGGGCTGCAGAGCAGTGGGCGGTCATCGCTCCGTAGGAAAAAAAATGAGTCCCCCATCCCCTGCCCTCCTCCTCCTCCCGCCCAGGTCCCCCAGGCTGATGCACAAAGAATAGACCCAGTTGCTGGCGGGGCTGAGTAATGCTCGGAGCCGCTCCTCCCCGGCAGTGAGTAATGCCGCTTTTGTCTCCCGCGCCGGCACCACATTAGCCGGGAACACGGCGTTAACCGGGAGCGCGGCGTTAGCCAAGAACGCGGTGTTAGCCCCATAACAGCCTATAATATAGTACTCGTAGGATAAAAGAGCGTTCCTGGCACAGCCGCGGCTGTGGCGGCGTCCCGGGGGCGACACCTCGGGGGTGGCACTCGCTGGTTACGTGTCACGCCATGCCCGGGCCGTCGTGGCACCTGTGCCCATCTGGGGACACCCGGGCAGCAGCCGCTGCTTGGTTGCCCTAATTTGCCACGGCCATGGTGGAGCAGAATCCTGGCTCCCCTCGGCGTGCTGCTGGACCCCACGAGGCATCAGGAGAGGCACATTCCCGCTGGGTGGCACAGGAACGGGGCTCCCGTGGAGCAGAGGAGTCTCCGCTTCCACCTGGATTTTCCTCCTTCTCGAGGAAACCCCGAAGTGTGAAGGGTTTGACTCCAGCAGCCATGGGTCGCCCAAAGGTTCTGCTGGCAGCTGCCCCTGGAGTGAAGGGTTTCACCCCTGGCTTTCCCTCTGCGGGACATTTTGGGGTGCTGGGGTCAAGCCCTGAGGGTCCCCGGAGCGTCCTTTCGTGCCGGTGCTGAGTCACCGGGCACTGGCAGCACCCCGGCTGCGGCAGCGGCACAGTGGCTCCAGCTCTGGCA
This sequence comes from Regulus satrapa, assembly GCA_013396955.1. Lineage (NCBI taxonomy): Eukaryota > Metazoa > Chordata > Aves > Passeriformes > Regulidae > Regulus > Regulus satrapa. The sequence continues at coordinate 69,415 of VWZN01008701.1, forward strand.
CCCACACGGCAGATGGCGAGCCTCTCGCCTTGTGATTGGATTTTATTTTGTAGTTTTTGGCTGTTATTTCGGTCCTCAACCCCCTCTCCCCTCCCTTCTCCCTGCCGTGTCCCCTGGCCACCTCCTCCCTGGCAGGAGAGGAGAGGAGAGGGTGGCCGTGGCGTTGTTGCTCAAAGGAGTGGAGCCCGGCTTCCAGTGACTCCCTACAGCCCTTGGTGGCTTCCCTGTAGGACACGGCAGGCTGGCAGTGTCCCACATGGAGCAGCACTGACGGGTGCGCTGCTCCCAGCCAGTCCCCACGCTCCCCACAGCACTGACACCGCTGCCAGACAGGACGGGTGATGCCGGTGTCCCGTGGCTGAGGCCTCCTCTGCACATCCCTGAGCACAGGGACATCCTGCCGTGCCCTGGGGAGGGAGCAGTGCTGGCAAAGAGAAAAACACCAGCCCCAGCTCTGCCCAGCGTCTCCCTGAAGGGAGGCACGAGTTTGCTGTGTCTCTGCCCAGTTCCCAGCAGGCAAGAGACTGGTGTCACCAAACGGATGTGACAAGCAGCACAGACAGCCGGAGGGATGTCCCTCCTCAGGGCCTGGCCTGTCCTTTGCAGGGGCCCTGAGAGCCTGGTGCCACAGCGAGGATGATGCCACTCATGCCCACAGCACCCAGCAAAGCCCCAAATGTGGGTCACAGCCACCGGCCGTGACCTCGAGCACCAACCCCCCCGCCACCCGCAGGGGTGACCAGCGCTGACAAAGAGCACAGGGAAGAGGCTCTGGGATGCTCCTGTGGGGATCCAGTTTCTCTCCCAGTCCCTTTTCCATGGCCGTGCAGCAGAGCTGAGGGAGAAGCCTCTCCGCAGCGCTACGAGTTCAGCAGCTCAGCTGCGCCGGGGAGAGGGAAGGAAAGAAAGAAAGATTGAAAAATCCCCAGCGCGAGCAAGACAGACTATAAATAAAAGCTGGAGAAGTGGGAGGCAGCAGCCACAAGGGCTTTCTGAAGCAGCAAGAAAAGCAGGTGCATGTTGGCTCCGGCTCTCGATGCCTTTGTGTTTCCCGAAGAAGCCCGGGTATCCCTAATAGCCGGGCTCCGGGTGGGAGCGGGGCCGGGCTTCCCTCCCGCGAGCTGGGAAGGCGCAGACATCTGAAGAGCAAATTCGGCACAGGATGGATGGGAGCGACGCCGCCGAGCCTGGGGAGTGGAGAGAGCCGAGGAAGAGGGAGGAAGGGAGGGAACGCAAGGCTGGAAGGGAGCTGCCGGCACCGACACAGCCCCAGCGGCTTCAGGGTCAGTGGATGAAGGGGAGCCTCCAGCCGGAATTCCCACCGGATTTCATAGTGGATGGAGGGAACTGCCGGAGCTCAGCCTTGGGTGCATCCAGACCGGGATCCCCCAGAAATTGCCCCCACAGGGATACAGGAGCAGCGGAGGGAAACAGAATGCCTGTCACTCCCCAGGGTCACCCGGAGCTGCTGGCGATGGGGACCCCGCGCTCTGCCCGCGCCTGCCAGCACGGAAGGAGTGGAAAGAAGAGAGGAAGAGAAGGAGACAGATGGGCAGCGATGGAAACATAAGTTAACTCGAAGGAAGCGGATAAACAGCAGGCAGGGAGCAGATCCCAGCACATATGCTGCGCCGCAGCCAGCCAGGCACAGGGAGCTTCCTCGCCATTCCTGCTCCCCAGGCCCATGGACGGGGCTGGGCCATGCAGGAGGTCAGCAGCAGGGTGGGGTGAAGCCCTGGGGCTTGGGGTGAAAACCCTGGGAAGATCTAAGGCCAGAGCTTGCAGCTTGGGTGCAGCTCATGGCCGTGGGGTACTGTGGAAACCCAAAGCAAAATCCGGCCAAAGCCACAGAGGAAGCGTCCACGAGAGGAAGGACTCCTAGCTGGGGAACCTCAGAGCTATTCCCTGTGACAGCTGGGCAGGATTTGACCAAGGAGAGATGGTCCCTCCCTTGCTGGCAGGGACAGGTGGGGTGGGTAATGGGATTTGGGACAGGTGAGTACTCCTGCCTCAGTTTCCCCAGCCAGGAGAGGGGAGCAGAGCAGCGCCAGCTCCTACAAAGGGCTGGCAGGACCAAACACTGCTCCTGGTGCCGACGCAGCAGCAGCTGCCGGTCACTTCTGAGGACTCCAGCAGCTGATGGACAGGGAATGAAGTCAATCCAAAGCCGAAGCAGGGAGGCTGAGACCCTCAAAAGTCCTTGAGCCCTGCAGCACGGTGCTGCCTGCTGATTACCGGGGACCCCAGCACAGCACAGCATCACCGTCTGCTCCTGCCATGCCGCCACGGCAGGAGGAGCCCCCGGCCCCCCCCCAGGGCCCCCCCTGCCCACAGCAGTGCGCTGGGGTCTCTGCAGAGGGGCCTCGGAGCTGCCGCAGCCCCCGACTCGCCCGGAATAACAAGCAGGCGGAGCCGCGGAGCCGCCGAGAGCATCTCTCCAGCGACGTTCGGCCGGGTGCTAATGAGCCCCGGGCTCTCCGATCTGTTCAGCGAATGTCATGACCCAGATTAATTGCTCAGAAAGACACCCAAAGGCTGCTAATATTTTTTTTTTTTTTTAAAGAAAAAAGGAGGAGAGAAAAAAAAAAAAAATCAAGCCCACAACAAGCCCCTTATAGTAGCCAGCACCCCTCCCTGCGCATCCCAGCGCCGGCAGCCCGGAAAGCGCTGCCCGTGTCGGGAATGCGTGTCAGGGCAGAGGGCCAGGCAGTGCCACGGGCGCACGCACGCGCCCCTG
>VWZN01008701.1:86344-120877 GCA_013396955.1 Regulus satrapa
TGTCCCCATCCCGGAGTGAGAGAAGGAGGAGGAATGCGCTGTCCCTGTCCCCGTCCCGGAGTCAGGGAGGGAGGAGGGATGCGCTGTCCCGGTTGCCATCCCAGGAAAAGGGGGAGAAGCGCTGTCCCCGTGGCGATCCCGGGGAAGGGCAGGGATGCTCTGCCCCTGCTCCTGCCCCGGCGGGGATCCCCTGTCTCAGAGAAGGGAGGGGAGGGATGCGCTGTCTCTGGGAGCCGCCGGGATGGGGACCAGGGCCGGCCGGGACCCGGCGGATGCTGCAGGGAGTGTGGGACGCACACGGAACTGGGGGAACCGTCCCAAAACCCAGCTCAGCAAGGAGCGGGTCCAGGGCTGAGGGTGCCAGGAATGTGCAGGCTCGGCAGGCAGGCAGGGCGGACACTAGTGCCTATTCAAGACCAGGCACAGGCGCCTATTGTTCGGGGGGCCCCGCATGAATGTTTGCAGTTTTAATTGCAAAAACATTTGCTAATTCCGCTCAGGAATGAATTTGGGCTCATTTGTTGTCTGGCTATTAATAGCTAGGGGGATGAGGAGGGGGACAGCAGCCGGTGGGCTCGCGTTGTCCTCCCCCCTCTGCCCAGATGGCAGGAGGAGAAGATGGGGTGGAGTGGGGTTAGGATGACAACCAGCCTACAGCTGAGTACCAAAATACACGGGGCTGACCGTGCACACACTCACCAGTCACTGTTTTGGGTCAACCCAAGGCTGAAGTGAATGGAAATATTTCAAACAGTTTATCTCAGGACAAAAAACAACCCTCCAGTGACTCCGGAGAACTTGCAGAGTAGCTTTGGGTCTCAAATACAGTGAGATTTGGGCACTATTATCCCAATCAGTCAGCGGGGGGGGTGTGAAGATGACTCTGACTCTCATCCCCAACAAGCAGAGGGTTGTCACGCGCTCCACGCTCTGGTGTTCACTTGCTTTGCTGTGGTTTGGAGGAGAAACAGCTTCAGCGGGAGAAATCAGGAGTGCCTGATCCCGGAGCATCACACGGTCTAACTCTGGATTCAGCTGCTCCCTTTGAATGGGAAAACCACAGATTTAACATGACTTTCCCTCCCAGCAGGGCTGCAGGGTAGAAAGGTGCTCCATTTCCTTCCTGTGTTACATGAGCAGAGCCCAAGTGTCCTGTTGAACCTGGCCTAAAAGATAGGAGGAATGGAAACAAATTCCAGATATTTCTGCGTTTCTTCAGACAGACAGTAGTTGCTAAAAGCAGCCAAAGCCCCCTGGTTTCACACCTCTGCCTGAGAGCATTTACCTGGTGAGTGAACCCAGTGGTACCAGGCTTTGCTTTCCATTCAATTCAAAGTGCCTTATCCTGTGTTGGTTTCTAGTTATGCTTAAATTTGGGGTCATAAGCGCAAAAGATTGGGCAGAGTGAAGTTGAGAATAAAAAGGTTTCTTCCACCATGCCTGACTTGAGGTACTGGGGGCACCCCACTAAAATAGGGTTATGCTGTCAGCAGTACATAAAATTAGACGTGTACCGAAGCCTGCAGGGCTGGTGCTGGATGGTGGGATGGGAGTGTGACTGGAAGGATGTGTTTGTGCCAACTGATTACTTGGGGGATTAAAACATAAATTAAAATCAGGCACAGAAAGAAGGAGACAAAGCTCACAAGATGTGGAGATCCCGAGTGTGACCTGCTCTAGACTCTGAGGGGCTGCTTTGCCTCCCGAGTGCTGCGAGCTGGGGTTGCCTCCTCTCCTGTGTGTTACTGCCAGAACATCCCTGCTCTTGATCGTGGCCTTAAAACATTGCCATGGAGCGGGAGCCAGTGAAGCATGGAGCGTTCAGTGCACTCCCAGCTCTAGGCACTGAAAGCCTCTAAAGATTCTGCACATCAGGGAAATGCCATGGTCATAATTAAAGCAGCGGAAGCTCTCGGCGGCGCTGATGGAGAGTGGGGCTTACGGCTGACAGCAGTTCTGCCTCCAGGTCTCTCCTTGCCAGCTTCCCCGTGGAAACAAATATTTGGGTTTTAGAGGATTTAACCTGCTGGGCTGAAGGCAGAGCTGTGGAGACCCTCCCAAAACTCTGGAGTATTTCCTGTTGAAAACAGAACGTGCTGATACCTTGTAGTCTTTGATGGGGAGATACGGGCAAGTCCCAGGCACATTTCAGTTTAAAAGCTCATTATATTCAAATCTCCTTTTGATTTAATTCTGAGGGCTTGGTAATAGGTTGGATTTCGCAAAAGGCTTTTAAAAATCTATGGAGTAGAAGTTCTCATTTCCTTTTTTCTTTTTTTTTTTTTTTTTTAATATATGAAGTCCATCTGTCCCAGCCACCAACAACTGTTCTGAGTCAGCTGTCAGTGCCAAAAACCATTCAGTGGAAATGTTGTTAGCTCTCTTGCAGTGATGATAAGTTGCTTGTTGGTGTTTTCTGATGGGAAGTATTTGTAGTATCGCTTTTCTTTTCAACAGGCAGTTAAAAACCGGGACAAACGGCTTTGAGAGCCCTGCCAAAATCAGACGCTTCATAACATCTTCCAAAAAATTCCTAGGAAGGGCTTGGTGTTCCTTTTTGGGTAAGCAGGGTCTGGCATCGCCACCAAAGGGTGGCTGGATGCACATCTCCTTTACAGCTGTTGACAAAGAACGTGACACCAGCGCATTCCCTCTCGCCCCGAATGCTTCCGAGAATTTCTTGGTTGCTGAAACACGAGGAGATCCAAAGAGTGAAATGTGTTTGCTTTAGTCTGTGGGCTGAGATGTTGCCCTGCTTTGTGAGCTTGGGTTCTTTCAGTGTTTATTTTCCCTGTACAAGTTGAATTCTGGGTCTCTTGGCCTGCTGCAGTTGTTTTTCAATTATCTGTCCACACACGGAGGATTTGCACCAGGGACACGCTTGGAGTTGCCAAAAAATCACCTAAACAAGTAAATAAAGCAGAATGAGCCGCTGCATTTAGCTCCATGGACAAGGACAAAGGCTGTGGGTGGCCTTCTGCCAGTTTGCCCCTAACTTTAGCCATCTCCAAAGGGCAAACCAATGGTCAGCCCCTCTCGCTCCTGCTTTCCTTGCAGCTTGCTTGGATTATTAGTTAAGTTTCTCTTGCAAATTGGGCTGGCTGCTTGCTCATCCTCTGCCATGAGTGTTTGTGTGTTGAAGCAGAACTGGCCTCCCAGTTGTATATTTAGAGCTAATGCTTCACAGTTGATTGCATCAAGCCCTGATGATCCGGAGAAGGTTCGTGAACTCCTTACGGAGCCTGCCTGAAGTGGTGGGAGGGAGTTAGCAAAGGCAAAGATTTCCACAGGCCAGCAGGATCCTGAGTCCTCAAGAGTCCTTCTCTGCACAACAAGGGCTCGTGTTGCCCCTCAACAAGATAAAACCACTGCTCTGTGCAAAAAAAAAAAAAAAAAGTCGGTGGCCTGCTTGGAAACTGCTGTTTGTATAAAAAGAGATGAGTTCCAGATATAAAATTAATTAGGATAATTACACTCTCAATCTGGCTTCTCTATCGATGGGAATTGGAGCTGCAGCGTCTTCTCCCGATTGATAAGGGCTGGTTGCCTTCCCTCAGAACCCCCAGGGAGTATCGTGTTTTTGTGAGGCAGGATCAAAACCCAGCTGAACACCAAGCATCACTTCTGTGTAGTGGAGGAGATCAGGGCGTGTGCAGCAAACCCCAGTCCCTCGCTGAGTCAGGACATGGCCTCAGAACCAGCTAATGGCTTTAATTGCACTAATGAATGTTCTGGACACGGCCTGAAATTCCCCCAAAGGGCTTGGATTGCTCTTTGGGTGCAGTTCTGTGCTTGGGGCAGAGGAAATACCTGCTGGGTCACACTGCTCCAGCTCCCTGCTGGAAATCAGAGGTTTTACTTTTCAGAGGAATAAATAATAACATAAAAACTGGACTTTTTTTTGGCTGGAAAGCTCAGGTCTTTGTTTGCTCGTGACCCTTCGGAGCACCAACAGGAATAACCTAAGGGGAGAGGTGTTGTTTGGAGAGTTTCAATTCTTTTTTTGTGGGGACTTACCAAAATAAATCTGTTGGGAGCAGGCCAGCGAGGAGTTCATGGAGTTCATTCCTTGGGCTTCACCAGAACGCTGGTCTCAGGGATAATCAACTCCTCACAAACTCCTGCTTCTTATTTCAGAGGTTTGGGGAATAAATGTCGAGGGAGGTGTATTTGAAAGACGTTTCCTGCTCAGGGACAGCCAGCTGAGGTCCTGCTATCACTGTGATGGCCTTGCTGCCACTCTAAGGAAGCTTTGTGTGACTCCTGGGCAGGACTTCAGCTGTCAGACAGCTGCAAACAGAGCTGGAGTCCTGTTCTTCAGAGCAACATCCTCAGCCAGGCCTTCAAATGCCTTAGAAAAAAAAAAAAACAAAAACAAAAACAACCCAGTGTGCAAAAAATGAGGTTTGGACGGGGAGTTCCTCTGCAGTTCCTCAGTGTCTTGTCGAAGGTGCTTCTCTGCTGTGTTGGGGATTGGAGTAAATTGCTGCAGGTGAGTGCTCCAGACCACAAAATGGGCAGGGATAAAAGCAGCAGAGTCAGGAGCAAAATTTATAAACCGGAGTTGACCAGAAAAAAAAAAAAAAAGCCACAAAACAACAAATATTTTGGAAATTTCTCCAGCTCCTGAGAGCGCAGTTGGGTCAGATTCCCACAAACTCACCTGTAAAATGCTGAGACCTGTCAGATGAGAGTCCAGTCTCCTCTGGGCTGGCACTGGCTAATCAAAGAGAAACTAAGCCACATGTGTGCTGTAACCTGACAGCCCACAGGTACTTCAGATAAGCTCGAAAAATTAATGGGAATTGTTCTGTCATGCAAGAATTGCTTGTCGGTATAAATAATCCCAGGTACTGGGCTCTGTGATGCCCCTCATGGGCTGGAGCACAGGGCTTAAGACTCAGTTACAAGGGGAAATTAAGGTTTTTCAGAGTACCAGTAGATGAAATTAAATTGTGTTCAGATAATGCTTAAGGTTTTCCTTTTTTTTTTTTTTAAATTTTTTTTTTTTTTTAGTCATAAATCCTAGGGATTTCAGAGTTAAAGCCAGAACATGCTCAAACCTGCTCCCTTCAATGTACCTGATTATTACAACACAAATGTGAGTTCAGCGGGTTTTTTAAGAGTCCTCTTAATTCGTTTGGGGCACAGCTGGCTCATTTGAAGACACTGAGCTTTAAAACTGCAGCATGCCAGGGACTTATTCTATCTTTGGCATGTGGCTAAAAGGCAGCAGTGGACGATGCTCAGCAGTATTTCAAGATTTTTAATCACGCTATTAAAAATATATTTCGGTGGCGTAGGTGAGATTTTCTGCTGAGCTGGAGAAATCCACTGAAATCTAAGGGGATTTGTTCCTATTACTAGGCTGGGTTTCTAATGCCCATGACCTCCTCTGAAAATCCCTGCCTTAATAAACTTTGGGCAATTTCTTATATAAGTGGCCAGTATTTGACAGAGAGGACATAAATCAGGACACTTTTAGGCTCGGTTATGAAGGGTGGGAGTAAAACACTTCTCAAATTTCAGGTCTGTTGAAAGCACCTGACTTCCCTGCCCTCTCCCCCTGAGACATCTAATTAAAGTGCCTTTTTTGACAGTCTTGCCCAGTATATCTCAAGATTTAAAAGCAGGAGGTCCTTCAGTGGCTGCTGAAGAGGCCCATGGAAATCCCACGTATCCAAAGGAAGCCAGGAATTGTATTTCATTAGGGACATGGACTAAGGCTGGCAAGCAAGGTCATGGAGGAGAGCTCTTTTGAGAGAGCCAGGCTTACCTTTTAACAGAGAAACAGAGCTCTGCACAGCAGTCCTGCTTTTTATTCCCAGTAGAAAGGTTCTTGCCACTTTTCATCCCTCCGGGGTGGCTGTGTGTTCTCTCAGACCTCGAGTGGAGGTGGCTGCACAGCAGAGAACTTAATGATTTTGTCTGGGTGTAAATGTACAAGATCTTTCAGCCCCAAAATCACCCATGGAGACAGCATTTTTTGTTTTGCCAGGATGTTATCCTTGGAAAACAGAGTTTTGATGGATGTTGCTGCTGTTACCTGCCTTACGGAACAGCTTCTGTTCACGGCTGTTTGCTGGGGGCTGACAGACAAAAGAGAAAGAAAAGAGGGGGTTTTTTTCTGTCCTGATTTGTGTCCTCGCTCCCTGGAAGCTCCCCAAAAGATTAATTCATGGTGCTATCAGGCTGCCATAAAGATGAGGAGCGTTCCTGGGAGTATGGGATGATAACTGGCTGTGGGAATCGTGGCGCTGGAAGGAGCCCCTGTGTCCACAGCAGCTTTTCCCTCGTACCCCAGGGTCCATTAAGGAGATTGCTGCCTGCTAATGGACTTCCTCCTGGGGCTCTGGCTGCTGACACTCTCCTGAATGATTTCCGGCAGCTCACACGGCAGGGAAGGTGTTGCAAAGTCCTGCAGCTCTTGCTGCTTCTGTAAAATAGCTTTTATCTCCTCAAAGGGAACTTATCAACAGCTATTTTTAATACACACTTAAATCTCCGCTTTAATCTTTTTCTTCCGTATTGATCCTCAGCAAAAGCTTGAGGATAAATATTTCTTTATGCCCACCACGTTGTTTGGAGCTGGTTATTTTTAGAGCCTGGAAAACATCCGCTCTGTGCTAGGGAGGTCCTGGGCATCTTGGAAAGGGAAGTCCCATCTCTCTGCTCTGGACCTCTGATCTAGCCCTGGCTTCCCCAGCCTGTGGGAGCCTTGGAAGAAGGGGCTGTGGAGGTGTTTAGGTACCAGCAAAGTGGGAGGAGTAAATCACCCCCTATTAGTGTGATTGCCGCATGCTTTGCTGTTGGGATCGGAGACATCAGCCATGGAACAGGTTGGCTTCACCCACCAAGGATCTCCTTGTTGATCTAGAGGCTCCTATAGCACAGGAGGGGCTGGTTTCCCCTCCCTCTTTGTTTTTAGCTGCTCTGCTGAGTTTGCATCTAGTGTTATGTGGATGGGGCTGCTCTGATTTCCTAGGGAGGAGATGCCTTATCTCCTTCAGAGCTGATGGAGTTGCCTTTGAACTGGCAGACTGCCTTGTAATCGCCTACTGAGCCTCGTGGGCTCTCCCTCAAGCAGAACTGGCTGTTTGAGTTGGTAAGCATCCTTCTGGAGCCGGTGTTTTCCCTTCATTTTGGCCAGTTTTCAGCATCCCATAAATCTCAGGGCAGCGCAGAGCTCTGCCTGCCGGAGCTGCCTGACGTGTGCTGGAGGAGAGCTTACACCAGGTACCAGCCCCTCTCTGCTGCCATCAGGAATGCTCTGGTGGGCCTGGCTGGGCACAGCTGTCCTCCCCACCCAGCAGGGCGAGGTGAGCCCTTTGAAGTCCGGGCTGGGGCTGGCAGCAGCTCCGGAGGCACCCCGGTCCCCCCCTCTCCCACTGCCAACTGCTCCTCGGGTTCTCCACGCCAAACAGCTGAGCTGATCATCCTGCAGGGCTGGGGCTTTGCCAGGGGGCAGAGGGCACTCCAGATTCCAGTTTATTCCTGGGCACAGGAGGATCTGGGGGCTCTTTCCCCACGTCCCAAAGCATGATCATCGCCCACCAGCATCCCGCTGCTGGCCCACAATAGGAATTGTTCTCCCCGCCTGGGCAGGCTCCTGGTGTTCTGCTGCAGGCTCCTTGGTCCTCCTCTTTCTGCAAATATTTGGAACAGATCCTGTTTGGCTGTTGTGACAGTTTGACTCAGCTATTAAATGACAAAAGCGAGCTGGACCCAGGTTCACCGTGGTTACAAGCAGTTCTACAAAGAGGGGAGCTGAGGGTCAAATTCAGACACGGGGCTGTGTGGGAGAGGTCCTGGCCTCGAGGCTTAGTCCTGGAGCAGGGTTGGATGCAGCAGCTCTGCCTGCAGCGTGCAAAGGGATCCCTAACCTTGCTGGCCGTGACTCTGCTCAGTCCCGAGGAGAGTGTGGTTTTGGAGTGACAAATGTGGCATAATTCTGGCTGCTTCCATATTTCCCAAGAGCTTTTCAATTCTTGGCCCGTCCTCCCTCGGTCACTTCTGAGGCACACATGCCATAAGTCTCACATCTGTCACTCAGCTCCACGTCCTGGACACAGACTCTCTTGGCTATTAAGGGTTCTCTCTTCCCTCCCTCCCGAGTTTCCTCTTGGTATCTATGTCCCTCATTGAGAAGCAGTAGCTCCTTCAAAGAAATGCAAGGAAGCCCATTTGCAGAATTTACAGCTGCTTCCCCAGGCTTGAGTGTCCTGTTCTTTAAAACCAAGCTTTTAAGCATGTTCTTAAGTGGGAAGATAAGTGGTGTTAGGATCCTTTCATCTTCTGGCTCAGAGCAGGCTGGAGATAACTGATAAGGGGATGACAGCAAGGAATATGCATAGGCACCTTTGGATTTAATTCCTACTTTGCAAGGCAGTCTTTAAAGCACATCTCGGGTGGGAACAGAGGCTGGTAAAATAAAGCTGGGCCTTCCCTTCTCAGCATATGTCTTTTCCTCATGTCTCTGAGGCAGATCCTCTGTGTGTGCCAGCAGAGCCGGCACAGACTGAGCCGGGTTCTCCGTTTCTGAGCCCTCCTTCTGCTGCTGACATTCGAAGGACTTGGCTGGGGTTGTCTCTAGACACTGTTTCGGCTGGTGATTTCATTTGCACATTTCTTTTTTTTTTTTTTTTCTATTTTTTTTCAGCAGTCCTTTGCACATTTGAGCTGTGCTTTAAACAGCGCCGCGCTCGCAGCCCCGCACGTGATGGGCTGCGATGCATTCCTGTGCCAGGGGCTGAGACAGCACCCTCAGCCTCACGTGGGTGGGAGTCTGCAGACCCCTCCTGAACAGACTCTGCATTCAGCTCTGAATTCCTGCCTCAGCCCTTCGTCTGCTGGCCGAGACAGGTGGCAAGCACATGCCTGCGAGGGTCTGTGCTGGGGGTGGTCTCCAAGGTCAGCTGTATCCAGCCCACATTCCTGTTACATCCCCCTGCCTCACCTTCTGGCTCAGCTGGCCCTGGGCCACCCAGCCCAGAGGTTGCTGGCCACGTCCACATGCTGCTTGTGGAAAACAAACCACTTGAAAGTGGGGTGTCTGTGGGCCAAGCCTGCCCCAGCCTGCTGCCTGCTCCTCCGGGGAAACGGGGGAAAAGCAGCTGGGGCAGAACGTGTCAGATGCTCGGCAGCACTTCAGGGCACACTCACAGTGCATCCCCCGTCCTGGGAATGGCACCTGGGCAGCTCCAGAGGCTGCTCCACAGCACGACATCCCACAGGCTCTGCTGGGAGCAGGAGAGCTGGCGAGCTCCCAGCCATGCCAGGCCTAGGAGCAGAGGTAGAAGTGGAGCTGTTTGAGCCAGGGAGTTCCTTGGCAGGGTTTTGACACAGTTTGCAGGCGAGCACGATCCAGAGGAGGCAATGCCTCGTGCCCTGAGGAGCCCAGATCCAGGTTCTGCTCTTGGTTTTCCAAATGCCTCCTCCTCTTGTGTTATCAGGGGCTTCTGCTCCCAGCTCTCTGCATGGTGCCAGGTCTTTCACAGACGAGGCTACAAACCTTCCTTTTCACGGGGCATGCAAGCCCCACGTCTGTGCCCCTCAGGCTCTCTCTGGGGAGCTGCTGCAGCTGGGCAGGGCTGGCTCTGCCACCCTGGACTGGCATGCCAGCCCCAAGTGTGAGCAGAGGCTGCAGCTCCCTCTCGGATCAGCCCCCAGTGCCTCTGCACCTCGCTGTTACTCAGCACTTTTCCCTGACAGGGAATTAAGTAGGATTTCTAGGTCATTGTGGGGCTGTCAGGAGGAATCGTCTCCTGTAGACCTCATTATCAAGGCTCTTTCTGCAATGCCAGACTTCAGAACAATTGCAGCCTGGTTCCCTAAACACTGACTAATGAGACAGAGCTGTTAGCAGCAGTTTGCTAAATAAAGGCTGTTTCTGCCTGAGACAGAATAAAGCCAGACGGGATTTTCTTAGCTGTCTCACACACAGGAGGTATTTCAAAGGACCCTGATTAAAATAATGAGAGAGATCTTGCTCTCGTGGTGGCTGCATGGGGTCAGTGCTCAATGCCAGTGCCAGGTGCTTCCCCCCAGCAGGGACTTCAGCTAACTTGTGCTCAAGAAACCTGAAATCCTCTCCTCGCTTTCAAGGCATCCTGGGCATCTGCCTGAGCTCCCATGCCTTTGTCCTGTTGTGACTTGGTGGAGGAGCTGGGTGCTCACCTCCCTTTCCTTGGGTGTTGCAGCAAGATATCCTGTGATCCCCAGCTCGCAGCAGAGCTTGCCCAGCATTCACACCCATGCCTTTGGGAAGGCAGGGGCTCCAGCAGCTGAGCAGGAGGGACAAGTGTGACAAGTGTGTGGCAGCTTTTGAGAGGAGCTGGGGGTTGCAGCCTGCCCAGAGGAGACAGGTGAGATCTCAGCTTGTATCTGGGCGCTGAGCAGAAGGGATGCAGCCCCCACCTGGGGAGAGGCAAGCCAGGTGACTTCTGTTGATGTGCCTGTAATGAGATTTTTCATCCTGTCTCTCCTCCTGTTGTCAGAAGAGCCTGGATTAGAGATAAACTCTGGAGCATGATGGGATGAGTCCTCGCCTCTGGCTGGAGCAGGCACAGGAGGGCTGGGGAGTATTACCTGGCCAGTTTGCAGTTTTGTTTGAAGAGGTGCTTTGATGTGGCAATGGGAGTCCATGGAAGGTAAACGGCGTCTAGACAGGTTTTTCTCACTCTGTGTTGTTATCTCTGAAGCAGCTGGAATGGTGCCAAACAGGCTGAATGGCTCCAGAAGCAGAACTATTTCTAGAAAGATGGAAAATGGTTCTTCAGGAGAATCCAGGACAGCTCTTGCCAGTCCCTGGTTGAACCTCTTGCAGGAGGAACCTGGCTCACTTCATTACAGGTAGATGCTCCTAGGAACGAGCAGGAGAGGTCCAGGGGGTGGCCAGTGTGTTTCCAGTGAGCTGGCACGGCAGAGAGGCCCAGGAGGGGTCCACTGAGCAGTGCTGTGGCCGGCGGGTTGGGAATCCAGGACGATCCAGTGGAATTTGGCAGCAGCAGAGTGCTGAGAGAAGGCTCCCTGGGTCTGGCTAGCTGCAGGGTGGCAGGACTTGCCCAGCAGAGCTGGCCTGGGTGCCCGGGGACCGCTGCAGCGGTGGGTCTGTGGCTGAGGGAGGGAAGGGGAGGCCGGGCTGGGATCTGGAGAGACTTGTCGCTGGCTGGCAAGCGCTGCTCTCAGCGCTGTCTCTGATATGCCATCTCCCCGGGCTGTTTGGGAGGGGAAGTGGAGACTGGATTCAAATGCCTATTGTCTGTCCTTCAGCTGGGAGCAGAGCCAGCAGAGAGAGAGGTGCTGGCAGCATCTGATACAGGGGGCAGATGTGAGGGGAAGCACACTCATCCGTGAAACGCTGGCACTGGGATTTTCAAAGGAGCCTCAAAGGTTAAGTGCCATGTGCTGGAATGTGTACACGGAGGTCAGGAGAGAAATCCGGGGCTCCTGGGATTCCTGCAGGGCTGGGGGAAGCGTTTTGGAGGCAGCTCTTGCCACAGGGACGAGGCCTTGTGCAGCATCTGTGTGCTGTCTGTGCTCCTGCTGCCCCAGTTGTTCCAGCAGAACATGCAGAACCCCTCGTGTTCCATGAGGAGGGCAAAGCCGCGCTGCGCCAGCTTTGGTGTCACCTGGGAAGCCTCAGAGCAGCGCAGGTGAGCTCAGCCTGGCTCCCTCTCCCACAGGCAGTGCCGGGTTCTGTGAGTTGAGCATTTCCCAGCCCTGCCTGTCCTCTCCCCCTGCCAGGGCCGGGCTGGGCCGCAGGTTTCGAGCAGAGCTGGAAACTTGGCACCGAGGCACGGAGCAGCCAAGAGCCCAGCTTGCTCCTCTGTGTCAGGGCTGGCTTCTGTGCTGCTGTGGGGAGTGCAAATATGTTCCCAATCTGTTTGCTTTGCTGACATGACTCCAAGACACACAGCGAACAGATACACTGACCAAGAAGGGGCCATTGTTACAGGGACCTTCCCGATTGCGGCTCTGCTGTGCTCCCTCCCCAGCATCCACAGAGCTCGATCCTCCCGGCTCCCCCAGCCTGAGCTGCCCATTAGCACAGACAAGGCAGGGGCTTGCTCCTGCTTTACTCAATTTGTCCATCCGTGTGCCCTGATCTGGCCTTTTGATTTCCATGCTGATCTCTGGCAGGCAGGTATTAAATGAAGATAAAAGGAGTTCCAAGCGTTGCCTCCCTGAGAACCAGCCCAGACACCCAGTGACACATTGCTAATTGCAGCCAGGCAGACAGATAGCAGCGCTGGAGGCTGAGCAGCCAGGAGCCAGGCACTGATGGGCTGATGGACAGGTTGGGGTTTTGGCCAAGGAAGAATGAAGGCCCCAAGAAAAGCAGAGAAGAGGAAGGGAGTTACCTCATTTGTTTCCAGCAGGGTTGTCCTCTGAGAGGTATTTCCTTAAGCTTTATACAGTCCGAATTTAGTCGCAACTTTTATGAACAATAAAGGCTTCCATGGTTTCCCTCGGAGGAACTGGAACGGATCCAAATAGATTTTAGTCCTGAGAAGCAGATCCTGTTATTAATGTCAGCCTAATCGTTCCTTTCGATCTCCTTCCCACCTTTTTTGCCATTCATGCTGCTAAAGCTCCAGGCAAGTTACCAAGTCCAGTCTGCCCCTTCTAGCTCTTTCTGACGCTGTAGCCTCCCCTGACTTTTTGAGGGCATTTAATGTGCCTGCCCCAGGCTGGGGTGGGGACTGTCCCCATGCCTCAGGATGGAGCTGGCAGTGTGACACACGGAGCCCAGAGGTGGCAGGACAGTGGCAGGGAGCTGAGCTGAACCAGGCACCAGCACGTGCTGCTGGGCTCGTGTCTCCCTGGGAAAAGGGCCTCTGACCAGCACTCAACTGGGAGCATTCGGCTGAGAAAATTCTCTGCTAAAAATAGCAGCAGATGATGTTTAAGGAGAAAAACAAGTCAGGGTCTGGGAGAAGTTGGTTCCCAGATATGTGGCTAATTCAACTCCCCCAGGACAAATAATCTTTAACCCCTCGGTGCCAAGACTTGTTTCTGCTCTATTAAACAGACTTGCCCTGGTCAGGAATCCAGGCTGGGACGAGCCAGGATGGGTTTTGTCCTCTTTGCTCTGACACAGCATTACTCCCTTCTCTCTCCCCTTGCTCATTTACACTGGCATCTTCCTAATAGCTCTGTGTGTCACGCTTTTCATCTTTATCTGTCTGTGACTTCACTTGGGCTCCCTTTAATTCCCCGGTGCACTTCCTAAGAAAATAATCTCCCCTGAACCCTGCGGCGCTTCTCCCCGCGCAGGTTGGCAGCCTGTGCTTGCTCGGGCTGATGTTAACAAGAGAAGTCTTTTCAGATCTGCTCCTGTGATCCAGGGCTGTCCCTAAATTCACATCTCCGGGCCTGCACATGGCTGGCTGAGTGCCTTTCCCCCCTCGTGGGGCTGCGTCCTTTGTTCTGACAGATTCGCTGCAAAGCCTCAAAGCTGCCTGGCGGAGGCCGGCCCCACCTCTCCCGCCTGGAATGACGGCAGTGGGATCACTGTGAGCTCTCGGTCTGCTCACAGGCAGCTGGGGATGCTCCCTGGGTGCCTGCAGCCAGGCTCCTGCGGCGTTCATTTGTTCGTGTTTTGTGCGGCGCGCTAGCGAGACAATTGCGGTTTGTACCCGGGGCTAGAATTATACGCACGCGGGGAAAAAAAGGCAGAAATTACACTGTAAAATTGGAGGAAATGTTCTTAAAACGAGAGCTGCTTTCAGTCTTGTCATAAATGATTTCTCTGTGTGCTTGCTCACGCCCTCTCCCGTTCCCTTCTCCAGCCCACTCCCGGCTCTTGGCTTGGATGAGTGCTGCTCTCTTCCCAACTCCCATTTTCCACAGGAAGATGACACGGTTGGTCTTCAATAAGCAGAACCTCGGGTCCGTGTTTTGCTGGTCAAGCTCTAGGCTGGAGGAGAAGGGAGGATCAGGAGATTAGAGTCACAGACAGAGGAATAGAGGATTATAGGCTAAACCCCTGCAAGTCTCTGTATTGATGGTTGGGACACAGCCAGACACTAAGGAGCACTGCAAAGCCTGGTGCTGATAGCATATCCGCTTATTTCCTGTCTTTGCATTGCAGGCAGCTTCTGAGATGTGTGTCCTCATCAAAAGCCAGGGTCAGGCAGGTACCGAGCATCCCAGCTCCCAGGGAAGTCAAATACCTGCTGAGATCAAGTCTGTGCCTCGGCTGGCGCTCTGCCTGGAAAACGTCACCCTGGCTTCTGAGATTCTCAGCAATCCTTGAGTCAAATTCCCACACGAGCCAAAAATAAAGGAACTTGCCCCTTTTCCCGATGCAGTTCATTCCCTCTCCCTGACACTGGCCACAGATCCCTGTCATGTCCCGCTGACCCCACTCTGTCCTGGATTTCATCCTTCAGCATCTGTGTGCTGCCAGGAGAGTCCTGCTGGGAGGAAGGGAGAGGACAGCAGGAACACCATTGCCCCTGGCTCTTGTGACAGTTATTTGCTGGTTCCCTCCCACTTTGCACTAATTTGGTACCAGCATCTGCCACTTTGGGGAGGAAGGGGACTTGCTGAAGTGAGAAATAACGTAGGATGTGCCTGCATGGCAGTTCCTAGGGCTGGCTGAGGAAACAATGGAAGGCAAGTGGGAATAGGCAGGAAGGGTTGGTTTCAAATCTGCCCTGTGCCAAAGTTTCCACTGCTCTCCAGTGCTCACCATCTTTGTTCCTGGGATTTGCTGCTGCAAGGCATTCTCATCTGGTAAGCAGGTCACAGAGTGGCATATCCACTGCTGCCTGAGATAGCGTGTGCCTTTGCTCTTCCTGTGATTTCCAGTGCTCGTTTTTTTCCTCCACTGAACTGGAACTGTACGTCCTGACTGAGCTGCAGGGGACCCTGAATGTGGAGGGACTGAGGCTCAGCTGAGAAGTGTACAGCACTTGGGCAGATGGAAATGATGGGGGGAAACACTGCACGGGAGACCCTCAGCTTCCTCAGGGGCCCGGCCAGCTTCATCCCTGGGCTTTCCGTGCCCTAAAGCAGAGGTGGAGATGAGCTGCCCTCCTCATGTACCATTTTTTGCACTGATTTCACTGGTTTGACTGCAAGCCAGCCCAGTTTGAAGGTGTAATTAGGCTGCCCATTTGTTAATGAAAATGGCAAGACCAAGCACTGAGCACATCCTGGCTGCCTTGATGCATTCCTGGCCGAGTGATCTGGATTTCTCCTCTGTTTTTTTTGCCAAAACCATGGTGCAGCTATGAGGAGAAGCACTCCTCAGAACCACACAGCAAGACCACCTGTCCCTGTTTTTCCCTCCTGGAGAGGCAGCCTAACACTGGAAGGCCAAAGCAGCTGTGTGAGGGGCTTGACCCCAGAGGCCAGCAGCAAGGCAGAGAAGTGGTCTGGGCAGGACTTAATCCCCTGGCAGAAGCTCCATGCCCTGTTCCCTGTTGCTCACACGAGGGAAATAAGACTTTCAGTTCAGCCTCGGGTTTGTTGGGAGGGAAGAAGCAATTCTGGAATGCAGGGAATGGTAATTACAGCTTTCCCATTCATGTTTCCTTTCTGTTCCCCCTCCACTCCCCTTCATCCCTTATTCTGCGGGGCAAATTCCAACTCTTTCCATCTTCTCTCTGAGCTGAAGTTGGCCTGAAGTATATTCCAGAAAGAGATGCAATCTGACGTGCTGGAAGCTCCCGAGCCCTTGCTGCTTCCACTCTAATCTCTTTTAAGTATTGGGTATTAGTCATGCACACAAGTATTGCTTCCTTCCCAGCTCACACGTACAGTCAGTCCTTTCCAGAGAGGAGCCAGAACCCAGGGGATGAGCTTGGCAGAACAGCAGAGCTCGGCCCAGATCAGGCGCAGATTAAGATGTTGGGCAAGGCTCCTACAGACACATCTGCAGGGTTTTAGATGTAGAATAAATCTTATTCTCCTTGATAGCAGCAGTGTGAGGGTCCCTTTTGTGGGGCTGGTACCTCCAGCCACCTCTGCTGGCACAGAGGAAAGCCCATTTTAATAAAATGGGGTCGTTTCTGTGGAGGTGCCCATCTGCAGGACCTTAACACCTCATCTCTGCCCACACTGCAATGCCACAGCAAGCAGAGGTTGTGAAACTCTGAGCTGCAGGAGCCCTGATCAGATGGTGATTTGAGACAGTCTGTCTGCAGCTGCACCCCGACGTGATGAAACCAGGCTGGGGAAACCATCAGAAAGCTTTGTGTGGTCTTCCCAGGCAACACCTACGCTTCCCTGCCTGCCTGGGAGACAGGAGGAATGTTTGGCTGCAGAAGGAGCTGGTTTGCAGAGAGGCTTTTGACCTAAGAGGGTTCCATATGTCCTTGAGAGCAACCTGTTCCACTCCTCAGGGTGGGTGTGCTTTGCTGTCTGGTTAGGAGGTAGAACAGTAAATCCTCTTGTCCAAAAGAAGAAAAAGAAAAAAAAAAAGACAAGAAAAAGAAAAACAAAGAAGAAAAGAAGGAGGAGGAAAGAAAAAGCTAAAAAAGAAAAAGAAAAGGAAGAAAAAAGCCTGTGTGCGTGGCCTGGGTGCTAATGAGCCCTGTCTGCAGCAAATGCAGTCGGGTCTTTAAGGTCCCAGTTTAAATCAGGAGATTTAAATCAGGAGATTTAAACAGGTTAAGATTTCGTTCCAGGACTGCACGTACTCTGTTTGAAGTCAGGCATCTCCTCACCTTCTGTACTGGTGAGCAGGAAGAGAGTGAATTAAGGGCAAAATCACAAGTTCTTACACCTTCAGATGAATCCAAATACCCAGTGGTGTTCGACACAGCTTCATCCCGTGGGGTCCTGCTCCTGCTGGCACCACCAGAGACCTCCCTCCCCATCAGCATTTCACAAGAGAGTGCCACGAGTGAGCTCCCTAAGAGAGGAGGAGAGCAAAGCCCAGAGCCATGTGGATGCCAAACACTGCTCTGTGAGGCTGCATTTGCCTTCTCTGGGTTAATTCTGCCTCGTGTTCCCTGCCCAGCCGGGCACATCTCTGTTGGGAGGTGTCTGTCAGGGAGCTGGCACCCTTTTAGCTGAGCAGTAAAAGCCATGCATCTTAAAATAAGCCACACTGGTTTATGATAGCTGGTAAAAATAAAGCCTTACTCGCACAAACAGCTATAACAGCACAGAGGATTTACGACTGAGTGGGTTTTTTCCAGGGTGGGCTGGCCACAGCCTGGTGATGGCCTTTTTATAACCATTATCAGCTCCCACACAGACCAGGTCCATCTGTTACTTAATTTGAACAGAGGCACTCCTAAGCTTTTGTTCACTAATCTGGCGCTGCACATCTACATTGTTCTCCAGCAGGGCAGCCCACCCAGGAGTCAAGGCTGAGCTCAGGGAGGTGCCATGGAAAAAATGGGATCAAAAAAGGCAAGCACGACCCATCCACCTGCCTGCTGCCTCCCATCAGCTCCGAGGGGCTTTCAACCTGACACTTAGGGGCCAGAGCAAACACACCACCAGCTCCTTGGGCTGGAGGAAAGGAGTGGAAGTTAAGACTGAGTGCTACAAAACATTTATTCACCCTTTATAAACCTGCCACAAGTGCATTTGCTGTTCCTGAAGTTCCACGCAGAGACGGTTGGACAAAGAAAGCCCAAAAAGCTTCACCAAACAGAGCCTAAGACACTCTGGTCTCTCGTTCCTGTGCTGTGTTGTCTGTCCTGCACCACCTGGCACAGGTCTGATCGTGCTGGGATAGAGAAGAGAGGGGATAAAGAGCCTGCAGCACTGGAGACAAAAGGATGGATATTTCCAGGCAGATGGTCAGATGTTCCTGAAAGGGCTTATGGTGATTTCCTCAAAATAAGCTGAGGGCAGGAACCTCCCCTCCCCTTGTCTCACCCAGTCCAGCTCTGTGTGGCTTCCTCTGCTCTTCCTCTGGAGGTTTCCCACACATTTCACAGACAGCTTCCTCCCTGCTGCACACACCCCCCGAGGGAGGCAGGGCCAGCCCTGGGGTCAGCCTGGCTGCCCCTCCCAGCTCCCCTGTGCTGCTCTGGGCCTGGGCTGGGCTGTCCTTGTCACCGCCGCTCCCGGCACCGGGGATGGCTGAAGGGATGGATGGATGGATGGATGGATGGATGGATAAGGGATGGATGGATGGATGGATGGATGGATGGATGGATGGATGGATGGATGGATGATGGATGGATGGATGGATGGATGGATGGATGGATGGATGGATGGATGGATGGGATAGGGATGGATGGATGGATGCTCCAGGGGCACCTCCAGACGGGCAGCCCTGGGGTGCTGTCATGAAGAGGCTTCAGCTAACATGTTTTAACACTCCACAACATATCCCTCACTCCTGCTGCAGAGTAAGCAGAGTGCTTAACAATGCATGTGGTTTATCGCAGCGTTCCCACATGGTTTAGGCACACTTTGAATTGCAAATCGAGCAAGGGCTTAGTGATGATGGACACCTCAAGCAAGGCATATTTTTGTTGCTTTGGTGGGCAGGTGTTTAAATACAGCTGCGTGGTTTTGTACTGCCTGTGCCTGACAGTGCATTAACTAAAATTACTGTATCAGATAACTGCGAGCACGGCATCGAGCGAGGCTGCAGCACAGGATGCTGCCAGCAACTTCTCCCAAACTCTCATGGTCATCCTCTCACTTTCCCTATAACACAATACCTCACCTCCTCTTCAGATTTCTGCCTAGAGCTTTCAAACAGACATCAAGATGGAAGGAGATGGAAGGTCAGGCTTGGCTTTGAACAGTAGAAAGGAGATTTAATGCACAGAGTCGCCTATAAAGCTGCTTTTATTTTCTTCAGTATAGCATTTTAAAATGATTCAGATACCATGAGTCACAGTAACAAGCATGGGCTGGATCTCTTTAGTTAAAAAAAAAAGAAAAAGAAAAAGTGCCATAAGAATATGCTATAGACTTCAGTGCCTTGTCCTGGATTCTATTTTGGAGATCTGATGACATTTGGGATTCAACCATATGTCTGGCTGAGTCTGCAGCACACAGAGCTGGTAGGTACTCAGGGGGGTAGAACATACAGATCTGGTAGGATTTGGGATTTTGCAGCCTATAGGGACCTGGTAGGAACTGGGAGATGCAGCACATATGGCCCTGATGGGAATTGAGGGATGTGGAACATACGGCTGTGGTAGGTGCCTGTGCTGTGGCACACATGCTGATCTGGAGAGGGAATGCAATTCCAGCTGTTCTCCAAACCCTGGGTGCTGAGGCCTTTGAAGTGAGATTTGCATAACACAAACCCTTTGCTGTTTATTTGTGCTGGGCTGGAAGGAGCCTAAAGGAACACCTTTTAGAAGGTGGCTTAAGCACTAATGATAATTTAACACAAAACAAAACAAAGAGACAACCCTCACCAGCAGAGCGAGGTTCTGGAAAGGCATTCCTCTCTTGCTGTACAGTCTGTATGGTCAGTTCAGGTTTTTGTTTTGCTTTGCTGTCACCTTCTTTTAATTTAGAACATGCTACTTGCAGTATTCTGCCATACAGAGAGGAATAAATCTGCCTCAGCAGTGATTTAAGCAGCCACATTGATCTCTGCCCACAGTCAATATACGTAATAATATCAGGACCTCTCACACAGTCTCCAAGGACTCAGCTTCTGTCTAAAATTTGTTGTCATCCTGCTTTGTGCCGGAGGGATAGACCTGAATCTCTTGTGCTTAGTGGGTGAGGAAAGAGCCTGCTGTGAGCAGTTTCTGAGAAATGAGATGGGGCTGGAGTCTGACAGAGTCCCACTGTCTTGGAGTGAATATTTCCAGAGCCATAACTCCCTCAGAAATGCACAACTCTGTGCTTTTAGTGTCTCCACCTTCAGCTGAACAGATATTCTAACTACAGCAGATGTAAGACTGCTGCCATGTCTATTTGATGGAACGGCATTTTTTTTCTGGAAAAATATACTGTGCAAGCAAGAATCTGTAACAAAACTCAAACTGGCCAGCATCCCCACCAGCCAGATCAGCCAAGTGGGGTGGGACTGGAGGATCTTTAAGGTCCCTTCCAACCCAAAGCATTCCATGATTCCGTGATGACCAGAGGGAAGGGAAAGCGTTGGCATCGTCTGGCACAATTCCCTGCTTTCAGGGGGTAGGTCTGGAAGCAGCAACTCTTATGAAAATGGACTCTGCTTCAAAACAGACTTGCAGAAATTACTGCTTAGACCAGCTCCTGGCTGGAGAGAACCGAAGTCCGGAGCTCTGTCAGCTCAGTTCAATACTGGATTTCTCCCAAATGCTGCATGAC
Organism: Regulus satrapa; assembly: GCA_013396955.1. Lineage (NCBI taxonomy): Eukaryota > Metazoa > Chordata > Aves > Passeriformes > Regulidae > Regulus > Regulus satrapa. Next base: position 106,589 of record VWZN01008701.1, read on the forward strand.
CGTCTCCAGTGCCGAAGGGGGAAGGGTGGAAAAGTCCTGCTAGGAGCAGTTTTGGCTGGGCCAGCTATTAGTTAGCATCAGCTGGTGGCTTTTGTGTGAGAAACAATGATTTGGGACACAAAAGCAGCTTTCTAAACCTTGCCAAACTCCAGCTCTCCCTGGTGGTTTTTGGGGTACAACATCACTGGGGTTCCCAGGAAATGTCAGCATTTTACAAACAACAAGGGATAGGAACCAGAGGGGAACATTTCAACATTGCTGGCAGGATTTTAGGTGTTGAAGGCCTTCAGGCTTTTGGTGGGAGTGACTTTGCTTCTCTTGGGTGTTTCTCAGGCTGCTGCCTTGCCCCTCCACCAGAGGGATGTTGTCCCTGCACTGTCAATCTCTGTCCAAAAGCTTTTCCCTCTGAAAGCCAGCACAGTAATTCCCAGCTGTGTCATGGTGCTGGAGATAATTTCTTTCTCCACATCTCCCTTTTACCCATGTTTGTTACGGCTTTTTACTCTTCACCTTTAGCTACATCTCATGTCCCCGAGGCAGGGCTTTCCATCATCTTTAACTTGCTGTTTGATCAGTGCCCAGCGAGCTCAGTGGGCATCTCCCTTAGATTTCCACCGACTTCTGATGGCGTTTGTCACAGCAGAGCTGCTCGTGTGGCCATGGCAGGCTCCTATAGCTGATTATTTTGGCACTGATTGTAGCACGGACCCTCCTCCTGTAAGGGCTTTGGAGCAGCCTGGCTTGGCAACACCACGGTCTGCCTGGGAGAAGGAGAACCAGAACAGCCTGTTCCAGAATATCCTCTGTCTGCTTCACTTTCCTCCTCAGGGAACTCCCTGCTTGTTTTCCTCTCCCTCTGGGGAGTTGCTGGTGAACTGAGCACCCAGCAGAGTGTGAGTGCTGGTGATATCTGCCCTGCTGAGTGCACAGCAGAGGCAACACGGACAGCAGAATCTTCAGACTGAAGTGATCTGTAGAAGAGGGCAGATGACTGGATTCATCGGGAGCGCTTTGGTGCTCAGAGCAGGAAGGGAACAAGCCAGTTTGTGTTGTGAGGAGCCTCACAGCACTGCATGGCTGAGCTTTCTTCCCGGTGTGGCTCTGGCTGGGGCTCCACCCGAAGACCTGAACTCCTCTTCCCTCTGGAGTCACAGTCCTCTGGTGATTTACTGCCTCGCGTTTTGCATGACCACACTGGCAGCTCTTGCCAATGCAATCAGCATTTGTTAGAGGCCAGGTCTGGCCCGTTCCATCTCCCAGGAACTGACCGGATCTCTGGAGTCTTGGGCTGCTTCCTGCCTCTTCCTGACCGTCGGGTTAATTTCAAAATAAAACTTTCACTCCTGCAACAGCACAGTTCCTTTCCCATCTAAATAAGCACGAGGCACAAGGAAATGGCTCGTGCTGGCACTGCCTATGTGCCATTAAGTTAATCCTCCTCTTTAATTGCTACTTCTAACAATTATATTTTCCTGTATTTACACCACAATTCCTAAATAAACTCAGTCCTGCTGGAGCAGTGCTGGTAGCCAGGAAGAGGTTTTGTCTGGGGAAGTCAGTCCTCGGAGCTGGCCAGGATGATTTCTCAGCAGGCAGCCTGTTCCTAGCTGGGTGACTTATGAGCTGTGCTATTTCTTATTACCTTCTGTTTGTTTTTCCAGGCTGCAGACTCTTGGCTGTGGAGCTGACATCCAGCAACACCAAGCCCGTGGTGCAGGAATTCCAAAGTGAGTGCTGCCTGTGCTGCATCAAGCCAAACAATGGAGGAAAATTTGGCTTATTGGTCACTGGTTCCTCAGAGAGCCTGGGATTCGGAGAAGTGCCTAAGAATATGCCTGTTTCTCCCTGTTTTAAATGGTTTATTGAGGTCCTCTGCAAGCCACTGGCATTGCAAAGCCTCTGCCTAAGTGCTTTTCTGAAGTGGGTCCCAAAAGAAGGAAAAGCAGTTGCCTTGCAATTAATACACAGAGAGAGCTATTTATATTTTCTCTTGGCCCTCCTACAGACGTGCCCTGGGGCACTGGCAAGGCTCCTCTCAGCCCTGCTGGGGAGATGGGGTGCCAGCTGCAAAGGGAACAAGGTTTGCAGGTTGATCCCCGGCAGTCCAGTGCATCCCCAGGGAGATGCTGCATCCCTGACTCACGGTGTGGCTCTGCTCAGCAGCAGGACAGGCCTGTGGGCTCACCCTGACTAAAGGGTTTGTTTGTCGTAAGCCCCAGCCTGCAGAGAACAGGGTGTTCATTTCTCTCCATAGCTGATATCTGTTGGACTATTATTTTTGCTGGCCAAAATCCATCTTCCAATAGGTCCTGGAACCCAGCAGCGTTTCTGTTTGTGAGGCAGATGAAAGAGAAGGCTCTGCTTTGTGGGCAGCATCTCCTAATAAAACACTGAGTGAGAGTGCTCAAAGCAGAGCAAAAACACAGCTGCTTCCTATTAATCTGGATTGCCTCCATTTCTCCTGCTAGGTGTTGAGCTGTCCTGCATCATTAAATCCACGGTGACGCCAGATCCCAGAATTGAGTGGAAGAAAATCCGAGATGGAGACACCTCTTACGTGTTCTTTGACAACAAAATGCAGGGTACGAAGATTCGGCGTTCTCAGATTTCCAAAACAGCTTTCCAAACAGATTTCAGAAACAGTACAATGGGGAACAAACAAGCCTGTTAAAAGCAGGAGCTCTGGCTGTCTGGCTGCTTTCTTCTGGAACAGAGCTCAGCAGTTGAAGTGCAGGATGGAGAGGGAGCAGGATGTTTTTTCCTCCCTGCCTCATTATTGACAAGTCACAGTGGGGAGCCACAGGGAGCTGGAGTGAGATCCTGCCTAGGAGATATTTTTTTGGGTAAAAAAGGAATGATGCAGCTTCCCTTCTGTGGGTCCCAGCATGGTCACCGGGGCTCTGAGCTCTCAGGACCAGGCACTGACCCCTCCTGTCTTTCCATAGAACATCTGAGGGCTCCACCCACACCTCAGCAGGGTTCTCTGTGTCCAGCTTCCAGTGCTCTCTGCTGAGGCAGCACAGGGATTTGCAGCATCCTGGGAGCTTTAGAATCAGCCTCTGTATCTTGGTAGGAGAACTCCAGTGCCAGGAGGGCTTGAGTAATTCCATCTGGAATTACTCCAGCACTTCAGATGGGACCAAGGGCCACATCCAAATGAATCTTCCAAAGGAGGCAAGGCCTGAGGCTGTCTTGGAAGTTCGATTTTGCCACAGTTTTTGAGGTTTGGAGAGATGCTTTCCAGTTCATCCTCTTATATGGTTGCCAGCTTTGGTTTCCTTTGGGGATTTCGAGCATCGAGTTCCTTTTGTGGAAAAGACTCTGAGATCAACCACTTAATTTATACGCCCAAAACAAGCCTGGTTTTTAGTCTCAGTCATTAGTCTTGATCGCCCTGCTTTTTTTCTCTCTCTTTCCTGCATCTCAGGAGACTTTGTGACTCGGGCAGAGATTCTGAGCAGGACGTCCCTGGTGATTAAGAACACCACGAGGATGGACACGGCCACGTACCGCTGCGAGGTGGCCGCGCCCTCGGACACCAAAACCATCGACGAGATAAACATCCAGCTCACAGTGCAAGGTACCAACCCCCTGCAGGGGGAACGGGCCGTGGGCATCTCCAAAATCCAGACAGGGCCACTCTGCGAGGTTTAAAACCAGTGGAAAGGCTGGGTGGTTTTGCCTAAGGAAGCGCAGAATTCGGAAATGATTTAGTCTTCTGTCTCATAATCTGATGGAAGTGAGTTCCTTCCTAACACGGGGCACCACTGTGTGGAAGTTTTTTTGTAGCTTATTTATTTCTTTTTAACCCCTTTTAGGGTTGCGATTAAAGCTAGAGAGGAGTTGTTTCTGTTAGGATTCAGATGTTTATTAGTTTTTATCTATATTACAGTCTCACAGGTTGTGAGTTCTGTAGCACATTAAGCTAACAAGGTGGAAATGGTGATGACAGTTTTTCTTTATAAGGCTTTTTAAGAATAAACTAACTAATTAAGAAATGTTAGCTAAATTATTATTACTTTTAACTTAATGACTAGCTACGTGTGGCTTGCATTGCAGACTTTTCTACTTAATTACACACTATTACTTAAACCTGTAAAGAAGGCAAAGAAGTTAACACCCTAAAACTTCTATTTTGCTTTATATATATTACTACATCTTAAAATTTAAAACTTTAGGTTTTTCACTGTGCAGTATAACACACTTCTATTTAAACTACACACCAATAATCTTACTCTTACGACTTAATTTTGGAAGGCTTTTCTAAGGTCTCGGATTAAATGCAGTGTTCTCTTGGGGGGCACAGAAAGCCTGAAATTCTCTGTGCCCAACATCTCACCTGGTTTGTGTCTTCCCGCAGTGAAACCCATGACTCCCAGATGCTCTGTGCCTAAAGCTGTCCCTGTTGGCAAGTCAGCTTCTCTCCACTGCCACGAGAACGAAGGTTTCCCCAAGTCCACCTACAGCTGGTACCGCAACAGCGAACCTCTGTCCCCTGACAGCAAATCCAGCAGCAAAGCCCACAACTCCTCCTACACCCTGAACCCGGCCACAGGCACGCTGGTGAGGCCCTGACACACCTGATCGAGCCTTGTCGGGCTGGGCAGGTTATCTTTAAGGTCGCTTGTAAATTCAGAAAAACACCGCCTGGCTTTCAAGGAAAGAATAATTTGAAGAGGGTGAGGTGTGCCAGGGTCTGGGCGAGTTGGGAGAGGGAAGATTGATGGAAGAAGATCGTAGCAGAGATGCATTTTTATACACATTTTTACAGCCTTGTTTCTCATGTCGCATCCCTTTGTCCCTTTTCCCTCCCCAGGTTTTCCATGCAGTGCACAAAGGTGACACAGGTCGTTACTCCTGCATAGCAACAAACGATGCTGGCTTTGCCAAGTGTGAGGAGCAGGAGATGGAAGTCTGTGAGTGGCTCTCTGTACAGTTTTCATCGATGCTGGTTGATTTATCTCCATAAATAAATTGCCATCACCATCAGGAATGAGGGGGGACATCCTGCAGCGTTAAGTCTTCCCTGCTTTCTCATAGCCCCAAACATAAGGAGATAAAAATAATCTGAAAACGCAGGGAAACGTCAGATCCTGAACAGATTTAATCTTGAAGTCAGGGACTCACTAGTTCCCTATGAACTATTGCTTAAAATACTTGAGAGATGGCATTTTGGTGTGTGTGAAGCTGGAATGTTGCTGCTGCCCTAAAGAAACACTGGGTGCTGGTGTCTGTCTTTGCCAGATGACCTCAATATCGCTGGGATAATCGGGGGAGTCCTGGTGGTCCTTGCAGTCCTGGTGCTCATCACTCTTGGGATCTGCTGTGCCTACAGAAGGGGATACTTTGCAAATGGCAAAGAGAGTGGGGAAAGGTAAGCTGGGCTGCTTGGACAAGTCCCTGCACCCTCAGTCTGAAGGGTGCCAAAAATTAGTGGCTAAAAGGAATTTCAATGCCTAATTCCCCACCAAAGTCCACAGGCCAAGCCAGTCCTTGAGGCATCCAATGCCCTGTTGTAAAACCCTGCAGCATCCAGGTTTATTTCATGGAATCACCACAGAATCCCAGAATGAATTGGGACCTTAACGATCATCCAGCTCCAACCCCTGCCATGGCCAGGAACATTTTTCACTAGACCAGGCTGCTCAGAGCTCCATCCCAGCTGACCTTGGACACTTCCAGGAATGAATGGCATTTTCCTAAGGGAGAACTGTGGTGTGGATGAGAGCTGTGCTCTGATCTCCTCATTCTTTGCATGGGAAAGGGGGCCCAGCACAATTAGATGCCTGCAGGTGTTTGTCCAGTAGCTCCTGTGCTGCTGGCAGAACGAGGGCCATGGTTTAATGATCACAGCTCGCTGCACAATTAGTCTGAAGCATCAGGGCATGCATAGGGAATGGATGCAGCAGAGCAGGCTCTCTACAGGAAGTCTCACTAGTTGTGAGGACCTAAATTTGGGATGAAAAAACAGCCGTTCTGGAGCGCACATGAAAATGTTAAAAACAACGGCATTAGCATCAGAGACAAGCCTCGATGTCCTTACAGAGTCTGGAGAGGAGATAATATATGCAAAGCCAAGATTCTCACCAGATAAGATTTGTTCTGTGCTAAATGTTGCTTTTCAGCACAAGTCCTGTCTTGTTTTTCTCTTTGGTTGCGTTTGTTTTTCAGAAAAAGCTCTAAATATCCCATTTAAATGCAGCTGAGGGTTGGCATACACTGGACTTGACAGTCTCATATAAATCCTGAGTTCCTGTGGGATTGCAAACAAGTGGCGCTTCCTTATAACTAAGAAAAATGCTGAAGGCTTCTGGCAGTGAAGGATTAAAATGAACTTTATAATTGCCACAGGAAACAGAGCAGGAGGCACAGAAAGGCAGTGACAGGCGCCAGAGCAGGAGAGCCCAGGAAAGAATCAGTTTATCTCTTTGCAGAGTCTTAGGGAAACACACAGCAATCGTTTCACCCTGTGCTCAAGGGGGATTTAGACAAAACCCCAGTCATGGTAAATGATGGAATAAACACAGACCTCTCATTTGAGAAACAAACCGGGTTTCTCTCTGCTTGCTTCTCCCTCAGCTCCTCCTCCTCATTTCCGTCTTTCCCAGCACCTCCCCTCCAAAATCCTGCAGTCTTCCTGTCCCAGAAATGAGATTTTCCCCTTTCTTTCAGCTACAAGACTCCAGCGAAGCCTGATGGCGTTAACTATATCCGGACAGATGATGAGGTAACAACAAATGATTTGCATTTCCCATCTCAGTCGGGAGAGGAGGGGGTGGGCAGAGGACGAGGCGCTTTTAGGGCCCACAGGCTCTGTGAGGGTGGGCTCCACTCCGAAGCAAGGCTGGGGAACAGAGGCAAAGCAGAAGGGTGAAGGCTGAGTCATTTCCTTCGAAACGATGAACAGTTCAAGTTGCCTGAAGTGACTGATGCCAGGAGCTATCAGAGGCAGCTCCGCTCCGAGTTATCTCGTGGCCTGACCCCCTTAGGATGAGTTTCATTGGATTAAGTGGGCAGGACGTGATGCTTTTACCAGAGAATTTGTATTTTGGGATTTGAGTAGATCACTGAGCTTAAGACCAGAAAAAGCCTCTCCCATTAGCAGAGATACTGGTGAGGGAATGAGAAAGTCCCTGCCACGCCTTGGTGTGTGAGGAGGATGGGAGGAGAAGCACCTGGCCAGTGGAACTGGTGCCTCCCTCTCCTTCCCAGTGGGAAATGGGAGCTGCCTGAGCAGAATCCTCATGGTTACACAGCTTGGATCTGCCTTTTGGGGGCAGCAGGAACAAGAGAGCTGCCTGGAAAGCTGCTGGATCCTTCCTTCATCCCAAACTGTTTTGTTGCAGGGTGACTTCAGACACAAGTCTTCATTTGTCATCTAAGACGCCAAAAGGAAATTGCAAACCAGCAAAAGCAAGTGTGAAAATACCTCCTCCAGGAACTCAAAGCAACAGCAAAAGATTAATTAAGTGCGCTTGGAAGAGTTTGGAACACACTAGGACTCGATAGCTAGCTATCTGTATATCTTTTTTTTTTTTCTTTGCCAAAGTTTAAAGTAACTCCTCACTGCCCAACTCGCGTCTCCCCTGCCTCCGGAGATACCAACAGGATCACCCAAACCTGTCCTTGGACTAAGGAGAGGTTTTAATCCTTCCCAAGAGACTGGGCTGTGGAAGTTTGTGGAATTGCCTTCTCTTTGTGCTGCAGGGACACAGCCACAATGTGCAAACCAAGCAGGGGCACAGCATTAGGGAAACGTGTCGTAGACATTGCCAGTAATGCGTTACTAGTAGACAAAAAAAAGGTGCTGATACAGCAGCAGATGGACTTTACAGAGTGAGATCTGGGGGATTTCCTCCCAGCAGCTCATTGCCCGGGCCTGGCTGGTGACTTTTCCACAGCTGTGATTGTCTTGTGCTCAGCTCTGACCGCTCAGGTGCACAGGGGGGGGTCTGTGCCCAGCCACCAGTGACAGTGAAAACCCCACTAATGCCCTCAGCCCTTCCCTAACCGTCCCCAGCTGCTGGTATTTAACAGGACCCCCCAGGGCAGGGGCACTGCCTCTGCTCCCTGCCTGGCAGGCCTGGCTGCACGCAGGTAACCCCTCGTTCTAATCTGCACAAAGCAGGCTTGGCTCCTGCGTCTTTCCGTGGGGAAAGAGGCTTAGAGGGGAGGCAGAGAACCAGGGCTAAGACATCCCTTTCAGGAAAATTAAAGCCAAATAATTTCCTGGGCTAAGATTGCCATAAAAGGTACTGAGAGATCCTCCAGCTTTTTTTACCTTCTCCGTTTATTTTGTAAAACCCCACCTTCTAAATTTTTTGCAAAGATCTATTTTGATTACTTCAGAAAAGGTAACATTTCTATTTAAAAGTGTAAATACGTGATGCCAGCGGTGTTTGAGTAACGGAGCTATTTTTTTACTGTTGAAGCTACAAGAGGAGCTCACACGTTGCTATAGTGTGGCACTGTCAGAGCATATCAGTATTAGTGCAAAGTGTAACAAAAAGCTGCAGGTGGAACAGCATCTCTTTCCTCTTCAGCCAGCTTCAGCCATTTCTTTGTCACAAGAGGTCTTACCAGACACAGAACAGAGTCACTCAGGGATAGTTTTTGTAAATTTATGGCAGGAGCTATCAACTTTTTTTTATATGAAAAGAAAAAAAAAAACAAAAAACAACCAACCTTTTCTTGCCGCTGACACCAACACTTGGTTTTTGTCGTTGCAAGAAATATCCAGGGATGGCTTTTGGACTCGGTTCCAAAGAGGTGACAGAGTGACTTCAGTGTTTGCTGCCCCTCTGCAAGTTCCCTAAAGCACTAACACGGTGTGACAGCTACAGCAGCTTGGCAGGTTTAAACCACATGGCCAAGGCCACTGTTTCTGGGGTTGGGAAAGGAAAAGCTCAACACAAAAGCACTTTTATAGTGTCAGCTGAAATTTTTCTCTAGATGGTAAAGGAAAAAACAAAAAAACAAAAAAAAAGAAAAAAAAAAAAGGCAAAACCAACCAAATTTGGTTCTCTTGGCTTTAGAGAGAACGATGGGGGAACATGTATTTCCCAAAATACCCATGTTGATAGTGTTGAACAGCATTGGGTGAGACCAGGCTGCAAGATGTGGATGCAACACTAGGACTGTGCTGTGGTTTAGGAAGTTTTTTTTAATGTAGCAGAATTTAGTGTTCTTGTATTTCCAATATAAATTGAGTTGTCTTAACTTTTCCTGTATACAGTATTTTGGATACTTGACGATTTGGACTGTCGGTGTTCTTTTTTCGTGTTCTGCTTTACTCTGCTTTGTTTCCTAGAGCCCTCGCTGGACATGCCATTGCTGCATTTGTTTTGCCCAAACAAAGCTTTGCCTCTTGTCCCTTTGCCAGGGGGAAGTAAAGACAAGGATGGGGCAGCCCCTACCAGGTGTTCTCTGTGTAACTCACACATCACCACTGCTACTCTGCAGCTTCTCTCTGGTTACCTTCGTAATGCCAGCTCTTCATCCAAGCCACCCAGTGCTGATTGCTGCCTCTAATTGTTCTGACATTCCTTTGCACCCTCTGGGCATCCACTGCTCCTCCTCTGTGCTGCTGTCAGGGTACCTACAATAAAGGAGAGAGAGGAAAAAGGGTTGAACCAGGGCAGCTCTGGGCACTCTGGGAGCACAATCTGCAGTCCCACCAAAGGCAGCCTTCGTGTGACAAACCAGCAGAGCTAAGAATCCAAACTTCCTTTTATTTTTTTTAAATTTTTTTTTTCTTCATTTCTAAAATGCACAGTGGCATCTCTAACGAGAGAAAGGGGAGATGATTCCCCCCCACCCAGCTCGTGAGAGCTGACAGGTGAAATTCATTGTATCGTTGTGAATAATATTCAGGTTTGTACTAATGTATTACGTTTAACTTTGCCAAGAATGTTTTACATAAATACCAAGGTATAAAGCATTCTTGTAGGGGTTTTTGTTTGGGCTTGGTGGTGGTTTTCAAACAGCCAAATTATGGGAAGCTCCTGTTTTCAATTCAGTGAAATAAGGGGAAGTCTCCTATCAGAGCACTCGCTCACAGGGGATGGAGGTCCAGAGCTATCTATCAGTTTATTCTTGGACATTTGTCCCTTTTCTTCTCTAGCGAAGACAGGTGAAAACTCACAGAGCTCATCTCAGGACAAAACAAAAAGTAGCAAATAAACTATCCCAATTCACCATTCGGAGTGGTTAAATAATGTTTAAAGGCAGGAGAGAAGGTGCAAAAATAAATGGTTTGGCCATGGCTGACCATCACTCAAGCCAAAGCCATTCCATTAATCCTCTGTTCTCTGACTTTGATTTTGGGAATAAAGTTTAACCTCACTTGAAGGGTTCTCTGATCTTCACAAGAGAGTAGGGAAAGTGGAGGCAAATGATGGGATTGCAGTGCAGGAGGCAGGTGCCTTTTTCCAGTCCTGCAGCAAATCCTGCTCTGTGCCTGGGGCTCGTGTCTGAGTGAGACAAACCAGCAGGAATAAAACAGATGCCAGCTCCAAAGTTCAATGAAATCTAGGCCATGAGCTCTGTGATAAACGTCAACATCAGAAAGATTTCAGTGAGGTGCACGTGGCCACCAGGGACTGAGGAGGGGTCAGATTTACCCAGGATATTTGTGATAAACAAGGTACCTGCCCAGAGCACTTCCCTACCTTGTTTGAGTCACTCATACCCTGCCTGCAGTCAAATCAAAGTCTTTATTTAAAAGCTGCTGGGCCCAACATTAATTGAACTGAGGGCCCAAGATACCAGTGATGTGGTGGAAGAGACTGAGAAGCTGTAGAAATCTACAGGGAAAAAAAAAAAATTTCTCTGTCAGCTCAAGAAAAGGGGAGACGCCGTGGGTGGAATTAATTCTGCAACCATTTATTTTCATCAAATGCTAATAGTTGGAAATAACATAGTTCAAGAATGGAAATATTCCATATAAAAAGAACATTAAGGCTGTTCATACACACAGGAGTTTGCACAACAAATAAGAGGTGATGTAGCGTGCAATTACCAGATTTAGGGGTGTGGCAGCAACAAGCTGTTTTACCTTTGTTCAAATTAAAGCAACTCTATTATAGAACCAAGAGGGACAATGAGGGATTGGGTGAGTAAACCCAGCCACTCACTGCCCTGCAAGCTGTGATAAAAGCATTTATTGCCGAGCTTGTGGCAACGTTTTGCCCTTACTTTTCCAAATGGACAAATCACACATCCTGGGAGTGAAAAGCCACCCTCCTTTTATGCTGCAGCTCTGAGCCCTCCAGTGAGCTCTGTGGAGAGCAGCACTTGTAACCCATCCGAGTGCTAATGCCCATCTCCAGGACAGTTCTGGGGAAAAGCCAGCTCAGCAGAGGCAGGAGGGCTGTGCGTTCCCAGCCCCTGTCATTGCACAGGGCTGTGTGCAGCAGTGCAGGGCAGGCTCAGCGCTCTGCTCTCGGGGCCGTTCTGCGCTGTGACCGTCGCAGGGGCGCTCGCTGGCTGCTCCTCCTGGCTGGGGATTCCACCTTCCACTCCTGAGGCGGGGATGGGCTGCAGGGAGGAAGCAGAAGGACCTTGCATTTCCAAGCCCTTGGCCAGCCTTTCTCCCTGCAGTGGCTGTTCCAGGGCCGTGCTGAACTTACGGTTTCTCTGGCGATGTCAAACAGATGATATCCCTTGGCTCATCCTCAGCGTCCTTCCCCACTGCAAACAATACATACATTTTCATATTTTACAAAATGCCACTCCTTTGGGGTTGGTTTTTATTCCCTTCCCCTGCCCTAAAAGAAGAATCACAGGAATGACTTGCCTAGAGCTGAGCTGGGTGTGTGTGTCGAGCTGATGTAACTGACCCCAGCACCAAAAGTCAAGTCATTAATGGGCTCTGGAAAAAAAAAAAGAAAAAAATCTCATATTAGCAGCCTGTGACACAGCCAGAGGGCAAGGCATACTGCTTTGTGATACTCAAGTGTTAGAGAGTAAGTAAATCCAGTTAAGTGCAAACAGACCTCAGTGTTTCCCATCCAGCCTCAAACCCCTGTCCCGAGTCTGATGGGCACATCCTCTCCAAATTCCGGCCTCACAGCCTCCCCGGCTGGAGGAAATCAGTGTGGGCCCTTGGTCCTGTGCCCCCTGTCCTCCTGGCAGGGGCAGCCACCCCTTCCCCTGAAGCTCTGCCATCTCTCCCAGCAACACCTTCCATCCACACCAGTTGCTCTGCTTACTCAAGGCCTCTCAAAACTGCCAAAGGCCCTGAAGAGCTGCTCTGTGAGGAGCTGCCTGCAGCCAGACAAGAGGAATCACTTGACAGGGGAGCTAGGTAGAATTTAGCTTGCCTGAATAGGCCCTGGTTGTCAGCTGTCTCTTTCCTGTCATTTATCTCAGGAGAGATGTCACAATATTCAGATTTTACTTAACTGAACGCTCTGTTTTATGCTCATGTTTCCCAGAACCTTTCACAAGGAATTAAGGTAGGAAGTGCTTTATAGGGCAGGAGTTGGAAACTCAGCTCAAAGGACTTCTCTCCACAGCTGAACTGGGCTTGCTCTTTCACTCCTGCCCTGTCCTAGAAGGAAATCACTGAAGCTTAGAGCAGAAATCAAACTTGATCCATCTGCCTTAGCTCTGCCCTGCATCTCTCAGGACTGACCTGTGCCAGTGACTCTGTGCAGTGTGTACCTGAAGAAGTCACCTTGGTAAGGAAACATTTATGGGGAAGGAAAAAGAAATGGTAAAGATGAAATTAAAAAGAAATGGGGGAAAAAAAAGGGGGGGGAAATGGGGGATAGGGCTTCCCATGCAGTACGGGGTGGTGGTATCTCCACAACATGTGTTTGTGCACAATCCCCACTGAGCCAGATGCACTGAAGCTGTTCCCAAAGCACCGAGCAGGAGCTGAGGAGCCCCAAAGACAGAAGGGAAGAGAGAACAGAGCCAGAACAGCTGAACAAGGCAGAACGAGGGGACAGCTGCTCCCAACTTCTCAAGTACAAACCTGTTTACAAAGAACTGCCTCTCCAATAGTCTCAGAATGATATACCAGAGGAATAAAATGTTTTATTCTGATTGTCTGTCAGGCTGTGCCACCATACAGATGGCTCAACACACGCTGACTGAAGTGATGATCCTGCTCTGTACAGTTTGTCTCCCTGCTGAAGGACACATGCTGCCTCGAAGCAAAGCAGGAATTCAGCTCTAGTACCACTGCAGATTAACATTTTCCCTCCTTTTTCACCATATGGTGCTTTAAGAGCAACAGCCGTGCAAGCTTCCAGGAGAGCACGGCGCTCAAAGAATCCTGCTCTCTAAAAACACTTTTTGCACGAAACCCCACATTTTTTTTTTGCTTGTTGCTCAGGCAAAGAGAAACATTGAGGCAGACAAGTGCAGCCCAGCACACGGGGAAGGGCAGGATCAGATTTTCCAGTGGCTGCACACCAGTGCCTTGCTCAGGGCTGTCAGGAGATTTGTCTCCTGTGTGTGAGCAGGGCAGGGCTGTGAGGAGCACTCCCACAGCTCCCTGGGGACACCAGCCCCTACCCAAAGCAGCCCCCAAACCCAAGGAGAGCTGAGCTGCCACACACTCACATCTGGAGCTCTCTCACAATTCTCTGCACCTCACAGCAGAGATGGTCTAAAGGAGTGCAGCAGCAACTGGATGGAAAGGAAAGGGATCTCCTGCTGGAACTCAGCTCTATTTGGGTTTTACTGTAACTGCCTCTCGTGCTTGCAAGAGAACCTGCCCCTGGAAGGTTCAGCTGCAGTGGACACAAGCAAACACCCACAGTTTGTGTACTGCAGATTCCTCTCTGCATTTGCACAACCAAACCACAGCAGTAACCAAACCCCATCATTCCTCCTCCAGAGCCGAGTTCTGTTTTGAGTGTGGAACACACACACAGGCAGTGACTGTGCAGGTGGTTAATCCCTCTGAGCAGATCCCTGTGCTCTCCTGCAGCTGGCACAACCCTGTACCTGCTCTAGGAGCAGCTTATAGCTCACCTCAGACCTTGTTTGCACAACCCAGAGCAGCAAAGACCTGACCTTGAGGATTTCCCTGTGCAGCAGGGCTCTGCAGGTCAGTCTAACACTGCTCAGCTGGGCTTCCAGAGCCTAGGAAGTGCTCAGCCTTGCACCCTTGGGCAGGGCAGGCTGGTAAGGAACCACAGCAACCCTCCTCTTCGGCACCCTGGAGGGAGGGAAGGAAGGAGGGAAGGAGGGAAGGAGGGAAGGAGGGAAGGAGGGAGGGAAGGAAGGAAGGAGGGAAGGAAGGAAGGAGGGAAGGAGGGAAGGAGGGAAGGA
>VWZN01008701.1:120930-146651 GCA_013396955.1 Regulus satrapa
AGAGGGAGGGAGGGAGGGAAGGAAGGAATGAAGGACACCGTTACCTCAGCATCCCAAATAAAGCCCCTCCTGCAGCGACCCTGTGAGGTGCACATGGAGACTGTGCTTTGCCAAGCCCCCCCTTGGATTCAGGAGGTGGTTTCCTCTTCGCTGCAAGCCCTCAGATCAATAACTAATCCACAGCCATGGCTGCCACTCACGCTCTGGGGTGCTGGCTGCTCTCCCCGCCGCAGCTGCGCTTTCTCCACCGGAATGCGAGTTCAGGCTTTGGAAGGACACTGCAAACAACAACAAGGGGGGTCAGCAAGAGCTGAGAGGAGCCCTCCTGGAGCCCTGGGAGGCAGAGCCAGGGCAGCGTGCAGCAGTCCCCACCTTTCTGGCTGCCAGCTGTGCTGGGTGCCTCGCCGGCAGCCGACAAACTCCTGCCCAGGCTCTTGCTGCGCTGCTTGCTCCTGTCCTCCAGCGCCTTCCTGGCCGAGTTCAGGATGGCCAGCGTGCTCAGGGATGCTGCCCTAGGGCACAAACAGCTCAGCCACCGCCCTCCAAGAGCCCTGACGGATGCAGGAGGGAAGCCCTGTCCCCCCTTTCCCAGCCCCTCAGCCTCTTACACGCCAAGCATTCAGATTATGCTGCGACACCTGTGACTTTCAAACCACCCTCAAGGTTTCAAACTCCATCAAGGATGGCTCAGCAGAGCAATAAATATCAGTAATGTGTTAGAATCGAAAGAGAAATAAAATATAGATAATAAAAGAAATTAATAATGTGATTGTATACCATGAAGATATAAGATATACCATGCTATATCATATCATATATATTATTACATACCATTATATATTGTATACTATATAGAAAATACATATTATATATAATATATATATGCATAATAGAGAATAAATAAAATGAGTTAAAAAATAAAATTAAAATAAATACATAACTCATAATATATATTATATAAAATTGTATACAATATCATACCTATTTTTTGTAAATATAATAAAAAAATTGTGAAATATATTAAATAAGAGAAAATATATAATGTATTTATATCATATTACATTATATAATATCATATTATATAATATCATATTCATTATTAATATAATGATTACAATATATAAATAAATAATAATAAATTTTTAAAAACTGAAAAAATGTGAAATAGCAGGTAACAAAGAGGAGCCCATACCTGCGACCCACTAGTGGCTCCTTCAGAGCATCAGCACGAGGCGTGGCAAACTCAGAAGGGCCAGAGGGAGTGACGGGCCCAGGTGTGGATGGCCTCCCACTCACACAGGACTGAGCATTGTTATTATTCTGGCAACCAGGAGCTGCAGCTCTCTCCTGAGATGGAGACTGCTGTGGAAAACAGGAGAAAAGGTCACGTCTGACAATGGACACAAGAGGANAGAGCTGAGAGGAGCCCTCCTGGAGCCCTGGGAGGCAGAGCCAGGGCAGCGTGCAGCAGTCCCCACCTTTCTGGCTGCCAGCTGTGCTGGGTGCCTCGCCGGCAGCCGACAAACTCCTGCCCAGGCTCTTGCTGCGCTGCTTGCTCCTGTCCTCCAGCGCCTTCCTGGCCGAGTTCAGGATGGCCAGCGTGCTCAGGGATGCTGCCCTAGGGCACAAACAGCTCAGCCACCGCCCTCCAAGAGCCCTGACGGATGCAGGAGGGAAGCCCTGTCCCCCCTTTCCCAGCCCCTCAGCCTCTTACACGCCAAGCATTCAGATTATGCTGCGACACCTGTGACTTTCAAACCACCCTCAAGGTTTCAAACTCCATCAAGGATGGCTCAGCAGAGCAATAAATATCAGTAATGTGTTAGAATCGAAAGAGAAATAAAATATAGATAATAAAAGAAATTAATAATGTGATTGTATACCATGAAGATATAAGATATACCATGCTATATCATATCATATATATTATTACATACCATTATATATTGTATACTATATAGAAAATACATATTATATATAATATATATATGCATAATAGAGAATAAATAAAATGAGTTAAAAAATAAAATTAAAATAAATACATAACTCATAATATATATTATNATTCTGGCAACCAGGAGCTGCAGCTCTCTCCTGAGATGGAGACTGCTGTGGAAAACAGGAGAAAAGGTCACGTCTGACAATGGACACAAGAGGAGAAAACCCTGCAAGGTGCTCGGACCTGAGCGTTTGAGAACTGGCCTTTGTGTGATGGATGTAAAGGGTGCTGGGGAAAAACAATTTATTGGCCAAAATTTTTACCAAGAAGCGAACAGGGACACAAATGCCCTACTTTAGAGGTTTATATATAAAGTGCTCTTCTAAAGTCTGCACAGAAATGAACTTCCAGGCGAGAAGTCATCTCATCTTAAGGTAGGGATCTAAAATAGTTCAGGACAATTGACTCAGGCACATATTTATTTCTTTACACTGAATTGAAAAGAGTTTCTGCATGACTAGGACGGGTTTGAATTCCACTTTGTAGACACCTGAAGTCAGACAAAGTGAACTCTTGTCTTTGTTACCAGTTTATCATTCTGGGAACACAGAGAACACAACATTTAAGCCCAGCCAGTGCCAAATCAGACTTGGTTTTTCCTTTAAACTGAATTCTTTCTCCATTAATTATTTGCTGCTCCTCTTGGCTTTGTCTGTTGATGTTCTAAGCCTATTAAACGACTCTGAAACCAAAGCTTCTGTCAGGAAGTACAACGAGGCAGGAAAACCCCTCATAACCATCCTGCCCCGAGTGCTGGGACAGGGCTTTGTGAGCACACAAACTTTGAGCAGAGACCTGACCAGAGGTAATGGCAGCACCCACCTCCCCGTGGGCTGCTGAGAGCTGCTCTTGGTCTGACTCCTTCTCCCTGGCCAGCTGCTCTTCATATTTCTTCATGTCATACTCCAGCTCGGCTGCCAGCTGCTTGTCCACAGCAAAGAAGTCTTTGATTTCGTTTCGGTAATCTTGCATCATTTCCTGCAACAAGGAATGTTTGGACCCTTTCAGAAATCTCCCCCAGCCACTCAATTCACATCCCCATTCAGATCACAGCTGCTTGGGAGCAAAAGGAAACAGCAGTTGGTAGAGCAGAGGTGTTTTTAACAGACTGGGGAGTTTCAATTTGCTCTTCAGAACACGGGAAAGCTTTCCAGCGTTTGAGCTCTCTTCCTGCCCACGTTCCACACCGAGAGCCTTCTCTCCAATCCCTCCACCTCCCACGGTATTTAACACAGTGGCAGTGTCACAACATCGTCTCTGCTGAATTCCTCCCTCCTAAGAAGGCTCTTGGCAGCGGTTGCACACCCAGCACATTAACTCCAGAGAGGATCAAAACACCAGCCAGCAAGAAAACACCTCCCCTTACCCGCAGGCAGTTCATCAGGTCCTTAAGAGCTGGGATCCTCTTCTGCTGCATCAAGGACTTGAGTGATGTGATTGTCGGGATGATGTTTTCGATGAAATTCCTCTTTTGAACCTTTTTGTGAACAAGGCATGAACAGTTAGGAGGCAATGAAGGAGAAGCCACTCTGCAGCCCCAAGTGAGAGGAGTTATCCCTCCACAGCCAGGGAATCACCGTAATTAAGGCTGCTCTTGTACCGTACACATGCACACAGGCTTTTAACCTAAGTGGAGCCTTTTCAGATGCATCACTAAGTCACTCAGTTCTCACAGTGAAGGCAAATTGCCCACAGGTGCAGGAAAATCATTGTTCCGCTCTAATGCTTCACCAAGGAGAGGGGTGGGGAACAAATCCAGCTCAGCACAGCTCCCCTGGCTCCTGGGGAAATGCACTTCTGATCCCTCCAGCTCCAGAACAAGCATCCCTCACAAATTCTGCCTTCATGTTTTGCTTTTACAAGACGCAGAGCTGCCCAGCCCTCTCCCCACAGCAGAGCAAGTGCCCCTCACCTGCGAGATGAGCTTTTTCTGGGCCACCTGCATGACAGCATTGGCCATGGCCATCTCATCTTCGTCAGGCTGGATGTCTTCCTCAGGTTTGGACCTCATACTTGAGAGCTTGATTTCTTTGCAGCTGAGGATGGCAAATGTATCTGAGAGCAGCTCGCTGCCTTCCTGGTCCAAAGGAAGGACCTCATCCACAAAGCAAGCTGGGAGACACAGGCAAGAAATAATTTGTTTTTCCAGAAGCAGCAGTGATGGGGAAGCCAGGAAGATAAAACACCTGGATCACGAGCTTTTATACAGACCAGTTTTTTGTTTGCCAGGCTTTTAAAGGCAGACCCTTACCTAGGATGCTGTGGCTGATCTTGGTGGTGATGCTGAACCTCTGCTCATCTGTGAAATGGTCCAGCAGGAAGGTGTAGATCCTCATCCTCTTCTCCCTGTTCTCCTTCCCCTTCAGAGAGAAGAGCTGCTTCGCCCTGTGGCAGAGCACGACATTTTACAGAGGCTCAAATCACATTATGCCAGCTCCCAGGAATAATGAGACCTTAAATCAGCCAGGGATATCTGCATGTCACTTTTAGGACCCATAAACCTGCTAGGACAGCACACAGCCCTACAAATTACACACAGCAGTGTCACAGGGAAGGCAGGACACAGCTCAGCACTGCTTCCCCCGGCTCTTTTCACTCTGCTGCATGGGTAATTATCAAGTGACACAAGTGCTGTGCTGTCACTGGGAGCTGCATGGCCAGACAGCCCATAATTTAGCAGAAATGAGACAGGAATGTGCTCTACTGACCGCGGGCTCTGGGGGAACCTGTTGTACTTCTGATGTTTCTCGTAGCTGTTGAAATGGAAGATGCACTCGATGAAGTGCTGGGAGAACATCACGGGGTTCTTCTTCAGCAAGAGATGCACCAGGCAGAACTCTGCAAACCTGGAGAGGAGGAGAACAAAATTATCACTGGATAATTTCCAAAAGCCACCCCTGGAGCTCTGTAGGGCTCTCAAGACAGGTTTTCCTCTGCCAAGTCTCCCTCAAGGGCACATTTAATTCTTGCCCAGCTCACTGACTTCCATCCTTTTCTCAGAGGGACAGACATTTCCAGCATCCACAGCACTACTTATTTTTATGGCCACTAAAGCAAATTGAGTCAGAAATAAATCTGAACGTGGATCCAGGCATAGCATTTTAATTATTTAAATAACTTGAGCTCCACCGTGGCTGAGACACAGCACTCAGCAACAAGTTCATCACCAAAGGTCCTGCAAGAGCTGCAAGGAAACCCCAGGCCTGAAGAACGTGGTTTTGTCTGGATGCAGTCTCTAAATGCAGATGCAAAGGAAAAGGCTCCCAGAGAAACTGGAGGAACATGATGCTGCAATGTCACCATCTACTGGAAAGACATTTTTAGATATTAAAAACACACTGAAGAGAAGTGGAAATGTGAATGGGAATTGACAAAAGGTTTATGGTTCTGGAAATATCCATCTCATATTGACTGTTCCTGGCAGAAACGAGCATCAAGGAGTCCAATCCTCCCTTGTATCCCTAATTGCTACACGACCTCCCAACCTAAGAGAAACTTGCCCCACTCATTTCTCATATAGCAGAGCAGCTGGAGACCTTGAAACCTCCAAAAACTTCAGAAACACGCACTTAAAATGAGAGTGCATAATTCCTCTGACACATCATCTGACAGGTCATTCCTCTGACAATTGCAAGATGTGGCAGCAGGCTGAAAAGGCAAGGCATGCAATATAAGAGAAAGGAAACTGCAAGAAAATATTTAATCCTAAAGCAAAGCCAGCACTTGAGACAGAGTCTGTCAGAAAATAATGAGGAAGATTTCATAAGGATCTGTCTCAAAAAAATTACTTTTTTTTTTTCTGGATAACTGAGTCCTAAATAGAGCAGAGCTGCACGTTTTGAGGACAGCCAAGGACACACTTTGGGATTTTCAAATAACCTGGAGAGAGGTTCACCACCTCTTTGCCACCTCTGCAGACCCTAAAGGAAATACGGAGGTTAGAGGGATAATCTGCTTTACCACTGGAATTTCTCTTCACAATGTAAAGGTACCAAGACTGAGACAGGTTTTGAGACATTTCTGACCTTCAACTCCTCCTTCATTTCACAGCTGAGATTTTTACCTGGCAATATCTGGGTTTGGATCCACCAAGACACTGACAAACCGAAAGAAGAGACAATCCTTCCATTTCACAAACTCCTCCTGTGAAATCAGCAGAAATTAACAACTTGAACCAGGAAAGCTTAGTGTGGACCTCCAAACTGAAGTCAGGCAAATGAACAAGCTGTAAAACCTCAGCCAGAGGTGCATAAAACCCAAAACAACCCCAAGCACTTTGGAGGATGCTCAATTTGGTTTGAGGATTACCCAATCCCCAAATATTTAGGGGATTTAGGCAGCATAAATGCCACGGCAGCACAAGAAGGTTTGCCCCAGGTATGAAGAATAAAGTAGGAAAAAAAATCTGCTCTCCCACTCCACAGCAGGTGTGCTCTTCAACAGTGTTTTCAGAGTGAAATGCACTCCAAACCTGTCCTCGTGTGAACATTAGGAGGGCAAACATCTTGAGCCTCCCAACATTCACACCTTCAGAACAATCAGCAGAGACTGGCAGCAGAACAAAAAGGCATCGATGGTGGTGCTCACAGAGGAGCGAAACCCGAGTGAGTTAAAGGAACCAAGAAGAGCAAAGGGACCGACTAAAAAAACAGCCTCCTCACTATCCAATGCACTGCAAAAAAAAGAGATTTAACCACCCACCCTTCAGGCAGGATGGAGGGGCGCGGGAGTGGGGGGATCACCTGCAGGAGGTTGGTGAGCAGGATCAGCGTCTGCTTGCGGACGAAGGGCTGCGGGTCGCGCAGGCACAGCGAGATGCTGGGGATGTACCTGTCCCCCAGCGAGGTGTAGCGCACGCACAGGTCGCACAGCACCAGCGCCGCGTTGCTGCGCATGGCCACGTCCGGGGACTCCTGCAGCTCCCGCGCCACCGCCGCGATGCATTTCTTGGCCAGCTCCTCGTGCTGCAGGCACAGCTTCCCTGCGGGGACAGACACCCTTCAGGCCGAGCCTTGATGCGGTTTTATCGCCGGTGTTAAGGTGAACGGTCTAAGTGTTACGTTGTTGGCTTTTGTTAGTGGGTAGGGTTCTTTATTTTTTTATTTTTTTTTTATTTTTTCCTCTCTCTGCTGTTAAAAAAGTTAGCGTGCTTCAACTGTTTGCTTGGTTGAGTGAAACATACGGTGAGAAGAAGTGAGGGGGATCCTGTTGCTGACACGTGAAGTATCACAACTCACTGCCTGTGGAATGCTTCACAGGTGAGGGGGACCCTGTGGGTGACATGATAGCTATCGGTCAGCTTACCCTTACCTGTGGAAGGGGGAGTCAAACCCAAACCAAAGAGTGATAAGGAGAAGGAATCACATAAAGGAGAACTGCACGTGCTCTAAAAAGGCAGACTCAAGGAGTAG
This sequence comes from Regulus satrapa, assembly GCA_013396955.1. Lineage (NCBI taxonomy): Eukaryota > Metazoa > Chordata > Aves > Passeriformes > Regulidae > Regulus > Regulus satrapa. The sequence continues at coordinate 128,341 of VWZN01008701.1, forward strand.
CCAGGCTAAACAGTTCCTGAATATGCATCTATGAATATGCAACAGGCTGATGCAGTAGGAAAGGTACTTAAAGGGTACTTCCCTAGACAGGAGTGTGCTCTTGGCAGAATACCAAGCACCTGCCCATATTAACCCTTTGCTTTGTTTCTGTCCCTACTGTCTTGTTATTAAACCTTTTTTAATCTAACAGGAAAGTGAAGCTCATTTTTCACATGTGTTTTGCAAAGCCTCTACTGCAGTAGGCTNGACTGAGGGGCCAGCCTGGATCCTGACTCTATCAGTGTTTTTGTACCACTGCATTTTATTTTAATTGTCCTATGAAAATAGTTCTCACTTGGGATCCCCTACTGGTTTGCTTTCAGACAGCACATGGACTGCATGAGTGCATAGCTCTAAGCTCCCTATGAAATGGAGTTAACACTTCACGTTTGGGTCAGACACAACAATCCCTCTGGGCCTGGGATCCAAGGACACCTGACAGCCTCAGGCCCCAAGAAGAATAAACGAAAGTGAACTGGGGGGGAGCAAACTGGGGGAATGTGACTTCATTATCTGAAGCTGTAATTGGAGAATTAACCCCTGATATGTAAATGGAACAAACTTTTAATTGTGTGGAAAAACTCGTGCTCGTCGCCCATCTTGGGTGGCTTTGGCTGCCCAAGGTGTCTCTGTTCAAGGCCTTTAATGAAAACCCACTTCACTCTCTAACTCTGCCTGGCCTCTGCTCTAGGGAGCCTCTCCAAGGCATCACCAGAGTAACAGAGCTGGGAGTAAATTCTCCTTCCCAACCAGCCCAGCTTGCTGCCTCCAAAACGAGCCAGGGAAGGAATCAGGAAGTAAACAAGGGAATAAACAAGTAACTCATGCTGGAACTTGATGAGCAATCTGCATGATCTCTCAGGGAGATGGTACTTCAAGTTCTTCCAAACTCCCCTTAGACCTATGGAGTGGGTCCCTATGCCAAATTCCCTCCTTCACAGCAAACTATTTCTGTGTACAGGGTATTATTCAAAGCAGCTAAAAAGAACAGCCCCAGCTGTCATAGGCATAGCAGGGAGACACCCACCTCTGAGAGCATCACTGAACCAACCTAAAATAAAATAGCCTGCAATAGTTCTAACATCACTTCTCCCTGTTCCCAAGCTCTGCACAAAAGTATTAAACTTTCCAAAGCAATTAAGGGAAGAATAGTGCTGCCTTATCTGCAAAAGAAACTTGTTCCTAACCACAGAAGTATTAAACCCCAGAACTTCCACTTGGTATTCCTCAGAATCCTGGGAATGCAACTGGCCAAGCTTCTCTGAAAGCAGCATTTCACTCATGTTGAGGAGAACAAGTATTTGAGTGCAGTCATTCTGCTCTAAGCTACATCAAAAGCACCAAGTTTCCTTCACCGTCTCTGTAGCATCTTACTGCAAGTGAGATGGATCCTTCAGCACCCAGCTCTGAGCACCAGGACAGCACAGCTCTGGGGGACAGCGCTAATTATTGATCACTATTAATGCACTAACCATGGAGAAGCAGAGCTGGCAGGGTTCTGATGGTTTGCCCAACTTGTTTCCATGGATATTTGCATTGCTAAAAGCTCCGAGCTGACAACAGAGCACTGGGGCTCTCTGTCACAACTGCCACAGCCTAACATGGAATCATTTGGATGGAAAAGACCTCCGGGATCATTGAGTCCAACCTGTGATTGATGCCTCCTTTGTCACCCAGCTCTGATTGCCACAGGCCTTCCCTGGACACCTCCAAGGATGAGGACTCCAAACCTCCCCGAGCTGCCCCTTTCTATTGTTTAAAACCCTTTCCATGGAAAAATTCCTTCTCCAGTCCAACCTGACCATCCCTGGCACAGCTGGAGGCCGTTCCCTCTTGTCCTGTCCCTTGTCACCTGGTTCCCCCCTCCTGCCAGGGGGCTGCAGAGTGACAAGGGACGCTCAGGGGGAGCCTCCTTTTCTCCAGGATTTGGGGCAGAAAGGCTGAGAGACACCAAGGCCCATTTTTAGGGCAGGCTGGCACTTACCTAAAGTGATGAGTGCGTGAGCCCTGACCACGGGAGGCATGGTTGAGCCTCTGAACTGGGACAGTGGCTGGGAGCTGGGGATTTCCGCACTGTCTGTGGGAGAAGACACTGGAAAAGAACAGGTCAGGGATGGAAACACGCTCTGGCACGCAGCGGTGCCCGTAAATGCAAAGCTAAAGGGAGAAGGAGAGTGGCTCACCTTGGTCCTTGCTGCCAGAAGAGGCCAGGATGGACTGAACCAAAAGGAAGATGTGCTTGTCCACCTTGGCTGGGCACAGCTGGGCAGCCTCGCCCAGGAGGAAGAGGTGTCTCACCTGCAGAGAGAGAGCAGCACTGCAGTCAAAAGGCAGTGGCTGAGCTGCAAACTAAGCCAGCAGGAGTGGGTTCTTCTCCATAAAACAACTCCAAATTCTCTTAGTCCTTTCAAGGCAGTGGCTGGAGAACAGAAGGGGAGGCTTTGGAACAGAAATCCTGGGTGGGTGTGTTTAATATGTGCCAGCACCCCCCACACCTAATGAGACTGAAATACTCCTGAAAGCACTCCATGCATTTTACAGACCCCTCTCCCAAACAGCTCATCTGAGAAATTTGAGTGGAAAAACAAGAAAACCACGTCATATATTAAAAATACATGGGGTGCCATATCCTTAAAGCAACTGCTGCTGTGTAAAACTGCTGTGGGCTCCCAGGCCCTTAAATGCAACAATTCATCACACACAGAGGCCATGCTCGTTCCAATTTATCCCTGTTCTTGGCATGGATTTTGAGGAACACCAGCTCCAAGCACATCTCCACCCCTTTAAATAATCCATGAACAGGATTATTTAAAATAACAATCCCCAAACTTACCAAGACATCTTCCTGCAGCTGCCCTGCTCCATCCTCTTTGAGGACTATACTGGAGATGTAGCTCTCACAGGTGGATACCAAATCTCCACACACCTGGTTGAGCAGCTCCTGTTCCATAATTAAACAAAATTAATTCAACACTTTATTAATTAAACAAGAGGTAGCTGTAATATCTGTCCACACATGAATCCCTAATATCAAAGTCTTTATATGCTTTTAATAATCTGGATCCCATTAAAATCAATCTGACAGTGCCTTAGAGCTTTAAAATTCTCCCTGCACATCAAAGGATGTGTGCAAGTGTCAAAACACCTTGGAAAATTTGGCTTTTAATGATCCACAGGCCCAAGTTTACTTCATTATAGAAATCACACAGACTTAAACAAAAAGGATTTAGGCGACTGTTTCATGTGCACCCAACACATTGGAGGTGTCTGTGGGAATTTTTAGATGTTGCTTGAAAAAAGCAGCTCCATTAACAGAGAAAACATGATGTGAATTCCAAGAGCAGAGGGAAAACACAGGAAGAGCTGATTATCTACCACACTGTGGTGAATATAAAGCATCATTTCTGGTTTTCCACCACCTAAAAGTGGCAATTTTAATAACCAAATACATATTTAAATGACAGCTGTTAGATTTGATGAAATGACCTACTACAGGAACATCTGCATTGCATTTTAAGCCAGCACTCTGTGGTGGCTGTACCTGCAGGGGAAGATTTCCTGATTGCCACTTTAAAAACCCAGAAACCACCATCCCACCCTGGCTTCTGAGGCACTGAGGGTTCAGCTTTGCCCATTATTTACTAAACTTGATTGGGATGCTTATTATAAGATAGCTGTCATCTATACTGAAAGAGAAATATAAAACAGACATGAAGAGAAATCAGTAGGGACAGAGACCTGCATCAATTTTAGCTTCTTTGCAATTGTATCCAGGCTGAGATCTTTTTTTTTTAACCATCAAAATATGGGCTAACTTCCCACTATGGGAGCAGAGGAGAGCCATGGCATAAAACAAATGGAGGCAGAAAAAAAGTTATGAGCAAGTTATTAACTCCCTGTTTGGTCTCCAGGAAGAGATCGAGGAAATATGTGTATTTCCAGCAGCTCTGATGGAGAATAGTCAGAAATTACAGCATAAATCTGTGGCTCCAGACTGGACCAAGCAACAGGTTTCCTTTAGGAAATTTCCTTTGGGAATTCTGTGAACTTGGACACGAGGCAAATGCGAGGTATTTCAGAGGTGAGTGGGGGAATACATTTCAAGGCAGAAAATTTCTCACAAGCCCAAGCTTAGCCACAAGGATGTTCTCCAGCTCAGGTGCAGCAGAGCCAGAGCTGAGCAGAGCAGGCTCGAGCTGCTGAAATTGGAGCCCCTTTTTTAGAACTCATCATCCCACAGCCTGGAGACAGCAGCAGACACCCCCTGAGCGGGGAACAGGCTATTTTAGAAGGTGTATTTTAAGTCCCACCTGTGCCTCCTCTGGTGCAGCTGCAGAGGCCTGGCAGAGCTTCTGCAGGGTCTCCACAGCTGGGCTGATCACCTCCAGGGGACACTGAGACTCCTTCAGCCAGCTCTGGATGTTCTCTGGAGATGAGATCACACATAAAACCAGCTCTTCCAAAGCTTTTCAAAAGTGTTTATAGAGGCACAGAACCTCTGCAGGTGGCCACTCACCCTTCAGCCCCTCGCAGCTGCTCTTGGGGAGGTGCTTTGCCACGTGCCCGATGACACACAGGACGTGTCCCACGGTGGCACTGCTCGTGCTCTGCTGCCTGGAAAACCAGCAGTGAGCTCTGGGGGCACTGCACCAGATCACAGCCGAGCAATCCTCTCATCTGGGACATGCATTATTAAGCAGATCTGTCAAAGCCAATGAAAACTGGGAGAGCTTGAGGAAAGAGTTGGTTACTGCACGGATCTCGAGGCTTTTGCTGGGTTTCCAGCTGTAGAACTCACAGCCAGAAGAAAAAAAAAAGGGATTTAAGCAGCTAAAAGGCAATTTGTGGGAGGGCACTAAAAGCTCCCCAGCAGGATGGGGTTCAAAACACACACACACTGACCTGCTGAGACTGTCCCAGGATTCAATGATCTTGGAATAATCCAGCTTGGGGGAAGAACCTGCCACCTTGGCAAGCAGCATCCAAGCTGCCCTGGAATGCTCTGTGTCCATGTGAGACATGACATTATTGATAAAAGTGGAGGTGAACTTGTTCTGCTTGGACCACATAAGGAAGGCTTTGCTCAGGTAACGGCTGCAGGGAGGAATAAACAAAACAATCAGTGAAATCCAGGAAAATCCAACATGCACTGGGCAACCACAGAGCTGCTATTGCCTGGCATTCCCACAGTTCACATTGAAAATTTCCACGTTTACACGTATTGTTATAAATTTGTTCATTGTATTCACTACAGACCTGGCATCCCTACATGGGCATTGTGATCCAGGGCAGTAAGACAGAAGGCCCAAGTGGTGCCAAGACACATCAGGAAATTATAATTTCAGCAATTTGTCACCAAGACTTTCTAGCAGTTGTTGTTTAATACATAGGATGGCCTAAATTGGGAGGGACCTTGAAGATCATCTCATTCTACCCCCTGCCATGGGTAAGGACACCTTCCTCTAGACCGGGGTGCTCAGAGCCCCATCTAGCCTGGCCTTGAGGACTCCCAGGGACAAAGGGACAGCAGAGTCATGTCAGGCATCACAGGCTGCTCCTTCTCCTGCATGACCCTAATTATCCACTCCACACTGGTAGAGCTGTGAGATTTCTCAGGCTGCAAGGTGCTACAGGGTCAGGAGGAAGAAGGTGCCAGGAATGGGCAAGCCCTGTTACAAAATGGCCCGAATTAGAACAGTGACAGCTCCCCACCCTGGCACGGCAGCACCACCAGTGCCTCATCTGCTATTTCTGAGCTATTATGCCCTGTTGACTAATAAACATACAGCTGTCTTTAATCAATGTTGTGTCCTTGTCATGCTGTGTGTCATCCCATTTCTCCCTCTCCTTCCCACGGCGTTCTGCGGCAGGCAGGATAATTCGATTTGTCACAAGACAAGTAACATATTGTACATAAGAATTAATACAAGGTGATGTTCTTGCTTTATATATCCTCTCTCACTTCTGTCAGAGGAACACCTCCATTTGACTTAAATATTCATGTGCTATCAGTGCATCCAGCACGGGATGTAACAATGAGCATTTCAGTCCAGGGAGAGAGCAGAGGGAGCAGGAGCAGCAGGTGAAAACACCTGACACAAAGCAAAGCTGAACTCTTCTTGTCCATGCTCAACAGCCCTGTCCTGGGAGCTGTCAGGGCAAAACAAGCACCTCAACATGGTAGTTTCCATCCCCACTATTACAATGAGGGTTTCGAGCAGGGAGTTTAGGCAGCTTTAAAGAAATCCCTGAGAAAAAAATTTAGTTTCTTGTCCTTGCACAGCAGACAGCACGTGCATTTTAACAGTGTGTGTGTGAGCTGTGGTACCTCATAGTCTGTGGCCACACAGGGAATAAGAACACAAACTCAAACTCTTATCTTAGTCCTCCAGTCAATAGGTAATTTCCTTCTGTAAAGGAAAAGTTGTGTATTCTAACGGGATTAAAAGGGGAAAAAAAAACCAAAAAACCCTCTGGGTTTTATCTCTGAATGTTAACATAGGCAGGGAGGGGAAGAATGCACTTACCTCAGCTCCTGGCTTTCTGAAGACAACAGGGAGAGCAGATCCCATGCCAGCACCTGCCTCTCATCACTGCTCCTGAATTTATGGTAAGGTTTTATGTGTTGCAGCAAGAGCTGATCGAGGCAATCCAAGGCCTTTTCTTGGACAGAGCTTTCTGCATCTATCACCACGGGCACCACTCCGTTCAGCCAGGCCTTCTGCACCAGGACATTGCTGTGCTGAGACTGAGAGAAACATTTCTCAATCATTAGGGAATCCCAAATGCACGGGTAAGACCAGCAAAGGCCTCTCCAGGTTCAGCTACGAACTTTGAAACTTGAATTTTAATCAAGCCCAGCAGTGTGGCAGCAGGTGGGACAGGGAAACTCAGCATCACAAGGTCTTTAATCATCTCTATGATAAATACCTGGTGTTTCTGCTAAAGTACTGCAACACTTTGTTTTGAGACTCTATAAAGAATTATAACAGGTTTGCAATAAGGCTGTACAGCAGATGATTTAGCACTAAAAAAAAGGGCTTTGCCTAATATAAACCCTCTGCTCCAAGCCTGAGTTACAAACCCTTTGGGAATAAATAGAAAAGAAAGAAAAATATAGCATTGCTATCATCCACACATTACATCTGAAAGTGATTCAGGGCTTTTTTTAACTTGAGAAGGCCAGCAACATAAACATTTTCTTCATGACACATAAATCAACAGCCAGAAAAATCAGTGTTTCCAACAGTTGGAAGCACTCTGCATAAATCACAAGTAGGTATCAGAGTGAGTCATGACTTCCGAGTCAAAAGGTAATGAAAAGAATGAGAGCAGAGTCACAAAATGCAACTCCCAGAGTGAATAACTGATTGGTGAGGTCCCTCCTGCTCTCCCCCCTCCCAGGTGTGGCAGAATTCCCATTCCCCTTGATGCCTTTGGGTTTTAGCTTTTATATTTTTCAAACCCTGTACTGCTTTAGTGTATAACTCTGAACTTCATATAGCGTCACCTACTGTTCTCCTGTTTTATTCAGACAAAACAATTCCTCTAGGGCTGGAATTCAAGCACTTCTCACTGACTCAGGCCCCAAAAAGTATAAATAAAAGTGAATTGTGGGAGGAGCAAACTGGAGGAATGTGACTTCATTACCTGAAGCTGTAATTGGAGGATTAATCCTCGATCTGCAAACGGACCAAACTTCTGTGAGAAAAACCCATGCCCATCTTGGGTGCAGCCCCTGGGAGGCTCTGACTGCCCAAGGCGTGCCTGTCTGAAGGCCCATAACAAAAACCCTCTTTTATTCTCCAAATCTCATCTAGCCCCCGTTGTGGGGAGCCTCTCCAAGGCAGCAGGCTCACCTGGAGCAGCTCGGTGATGGAGAGCAGCGCCTGCTTCCGCACCGACACCGCGGGGTCCCGGCAGCGCTCGCGCAGCACGTCCACGTCCTCGGCCGTGCAGGGCATCACCCCCTGCTTCAGGATGGCCACGAGCACCTGCCAGGCAAGCAGCAGCCCAGCTCTGTGAGGAATGCACGCCAGGGGCAGCAGGTGGCAAAGCAAAAGGACAATTTACACGCCCCCTCCCCAGCCAGAGATTCATCGCACCCGGAGCGAAGCGCGCGCGTGAAGGATTCGTGAGGGCTGGGCACAACCAGGGATGGAAAATGAAACAGAAAACATCGTTCCAGTCATTCCTGCTCTGGAACGGCAGCTGGAGAGGGAGAATGTCACAATTTCCCCTTGAAATAAGCCACAGTCACAGCCTCTTGTGTGAGCCACAGCTTTTACTTGGCAATAAAGAAGAGGGATTTATTTTTATTCTTAATCAGAAAGCATTAAAACATGAATTGCAAAGCCCTAACTGGGAAGCTCAAATCAGTGTGTGAATTGAGGGGGAAGAGCTGGGGTGAAGAGGACTGACAGAGGAAGGCAGTCAGCAGCAGACACCTCTTTTTTAAAACAAGGAAATTTCCATTGAAGCTTCTCTCTTTAAAAACTAATGACTTCATTAAAGAAATGAGCAGCAAAGAAAGCAACAGAGAGCTCAAAAAGAGGCAGGATATAACCTAATCCCTTTGCTAACAAGGTCAAAACAAACTAAGCAGCTAATATGCTTCAGTTTATGAGGAAGTCTCTTAATTGAAATGCCTATTGACATTTGACAAGAGCCTCTCCTTGCAAATGACGGAATAACAGAATGCCAGCAAGGGTACTAGAGAAATTTCCATCATTATGCCTGCATTATTTGCTTATCAGGAACTAGTAAACAAGATCTTTAATGCCTTTAAGGCACTCTGCAGGGAGAGCAGGAAGCTACAAGTGGGCAAAGTGACAGAGTTTGCAGCAAAGCTGTGGCCTAATTAATTATTTAACAATTTTGGGTAATCACTGAGAGCAGGGAAGGATGCAAACCCCACCCTACCTGCAGGGCAGATTTCCTCACGTTGGTTTTTCCATCTCCAGCTCTCACTCTCAGCATGGCCATGACTTCTTTTCCTATCCAAAATGAATTTAAAAAGGAATTACCCCCACAAAGAAACAACTTCTTTCATTTGAAAACTCATCTTAATATATCACAAAAGAAAACAATGGAACAAATTACTCGAGACACGCAGCGCAAAAAAATAAAAGGTGAATCTGTAATTCCTGACCTCTGTATTAGCCTACACAAAAGATGTCAGGCTACCTTCAGAGTTTGAGATCTCATCAGATGAGTCAGGCACTACTGAACAAGAAAAGGTAAAAAGTTCAGGTAACCCTGGATCTTGTGGGAACAGCTGAGACAAAAGGAGCCAACACAGAGCCAGGACAGGCTCTGCAGAGCTCACAACACCCACAACCCCCTGGGAGTTTTGCCTCAGAACTCCACACAGCATCAAGCACTAATGTATGAACTGCTGTGAGTTACAGAGGGGAAATGACTCCATTTATTAATTCCTCGAGGCTGCAGAATGGCAGCTGCAAAGAACCACCTCAGAGGAAACCAGAGCACATCTCTCTTCCCTGGATGTCAAGTTAGGGCTCGAATTTTACTCTGCACAGCCATATTCATATTTGTTTCTGCACGTTGGCAGGAAAAAAAAAATCCATCATCAAGACATAAGTTATTAAATGACACACAACTGAATACACAGATCAATTATTTCTCACATTTTGAATCACTGGGCTACTAAATAGCCATAAGGACTTCAAGCATTTTACCATGGCTTTTAAGGTTTCTATTTATTGCTGTTTGTTCGATTTCTCCCAGCATTAAGTCAGATTTCCCAAAGATATGCCAAATTTGGAGATCTGTTACTTAGAGATTCACATGGACATCCATCCTGTTGCCATTAAAAAATAGGATTAGTCACAGGGAACTAAGCAAAACTAGCTTAAAAATACATTTTTACCAAAAGGAAGCAAAGGGACTTTGATCTGGGCTTTCTTAATGGGCAGCTAAGTGCAGTTCCATCCTCCTCCCAAGAACAGCTGCACAGGAAGAGCACAGAACCTTTCCACTGCAAGATTCTGCTATTAAAGTGCTCCAGCCTTGTGAAGGTGCTCAAATGATCACACTTTGACATTGATTTTATTGATGCAGAATAGAGGCAGGGGGAAAAAAACCCAAATAACGAAACAACCACAAATCCCAAGTTCTAAAGGGCTGAAGACTCCCAAAGGAAGGGAATGTCTGATGCTGGTGGGCAGAGGGAATTGTGCAGTGCACACACCTCACCTTGCAGATTATGCCCGCCCTTCTTATCTCTGCCCTGAGCATGTTCTGACTAACCCTGGCCGAGATTTATTTGTTTTCTAAAAGAAATGAGCTGTTTGGTCTTCAGAGGAGTGCAAAATTAGCACAGGCATAAGCCAAGCACAGGCATGTGCCAGACAGCTTTGCTAATGCACCTTGACTGCCTCGGAGAGCCCTGGATTCCAGCATCCTCCAGAGCTCCAGACAAGTCTTTTTTCATTCCAGCCTTTTCTTAATTTGTTTTGCCAAGTGCCAAGTGTGTGCTCAGCTGGGTATCAGAGACAAACCCAGGCATCCTCTGGCACAAGGAGCCTGCAACTAAACAGGGAATACACAATACCTCGAGTGGCCTGGAGGACTTTTCTATCTGAGGGAGCAGATTAAAGACATTTATCAGCAGAGTGTGTTTGAAAAAGGGAGCTTTCAATGGGGGGGAGACTGGAGCCTGGCTGCTGGAGATAGGGAGGGAGATCCCATGCGAGGAACGGCCTGGAACAAAAGCAGCACTGCAGGATGTGAAGCAAGCAGAGAATTGAACTGTCAGCAGTTCAAGGGAGGTGAACAGCAAGAACTGAGAGTGCAGATCCTGGCAGGGCCCGAAAGGTTGGGAAGAAAAGCTTTTCCACACAAGAAGAAAAGAAAGGGAGAGGTTCAAAGGAGGAACATCCCGGCCACAAAAGCCAACTCGCATGATTTCATGCTGTCAACAAATTAGAGGCAGCACGGCATGCTGCATCAGGACATTTCATGTAACACTCTGCTTTCAGCCTTCAGCCTGGTGCTGCAGAGAAACAGATCCTTGCCTACAGACTCAAAGGTGCTGTGCTTTACACAGCAAAACACATCAGTTCTTTGTGCACTGGAGCAAGAGATTTAATTACCCTGAAATTCATGGAGCTACAAGTGTTATAGCCCACATAATTACCATCATTTTTTTTGGAAAGAACAGATTACCTGCTTTTCAACAAGTGTTGCCATCACATTAGTAAGAACAGACATCAGCATTTCAGGATTAAATGTATTTTTCAGACTTGTGTGTAAATAGTATTTCTTTATGGCTGGCAATTCCACCCCCTTCATCACCCCTAAGTGTTTTGTAACAGCTTTCTCCACTTCCTTTGAGAAATGGACAATGAATACACTTCAGAAAGTCTGATTTCAGTTAAGGCTTTGAACGGTTATCTGAAAAGGCTGCTTTAATTCTGACATACCATCAGGCCCAGCAGTGTCCCTGATGTCTGTCAGCTCGATAGTTCTGAAAGTTGCCAAGGTCTTCAGCGGACGGCTGGACACAGCTGAAAGAGAAGATAAAAGCTGAAGAATAATAAAGGCCCATATTCATTCAAGAAGATGGTTCAGAGAGCCTCATGCATGCCGTAGGTTTAACAGATACGTGTGTTTTTAAGAAATGGCATGCCAAGAAAAGCCTGAGACTTACTGGAAATGAATGACTCTATACCTTCTGCACTGACTGTCATGCTCGCAGTGTTTGTGTTTGCTTCCAACACTGTGTGGACAGAGGCTGCCAAAAAAAGAGAAATAAAAAAAGGAAATCAAACCAAGTATTTGAGTTCTGGATATTCTGTCATCCCAAATTCTTTTTGGGCGAGCAATCTAACCGTGGGATGCTGTGTGCAGGCTCTGAATCGTGCCATCTGGCCTTCAGCACACCTGAGGGAGCTCGGAATGCCAGTCACGAACAGAACAACTTAGCAGAAGCAAAAGGCAACTCAAGATTCAATCAGCTGTCAGGCAAGAATGAACTGCTTTTTTTTTTTTTCTTTTTTTTTTTTTCTTCCCAATGAGCAATTTTGGTTGTCTGTAAACATCCTTCAAAGGGACCTCGCTGAGGAATCTCTTTAGAGCTGATACACGAGAATAAATCCCTTCCAAATATAAAGCTTCACAAGTTACAAGGCTCATGAATTACTGCTCATTATGACACAACACGTAAGGACTCTGTGTGCCAGTTTTTAAGTTCCTGACAACTCCTACCTCCCAGCAATTATTCCCTTGAAAGTTCAAGAATGATTTTCATTACCTCCTGTGCCCATCATACTCACAGCTCTGTAGTAAGTCCTGAATGCTCTCCAAGGTAGCAGCAGCTTTCATTTCGAGACAATGGGCAAAGCTGCTGAGAGCTTTGCTCCGGACCACGGGGGCTTTGTCTGAGCACCTGCCAAACACCATGACCTGCACCAAAAACTTGTGCTTTAGGAAACTCTCATGATCCTGGGGTAAGGAGCTGTCTGGGCTCCTCTCTGGCAGCTCCAACAAAGCCAAGGCTACATCAAGAGCAAACACTCTGTAGGAAACCTGCAGGAAGAAAAAGCACACAAGGTGCTCTGTTAATGGAAGTGAACACGGGGTTTTCTTGCCTCTGGGTACCGGCAGTGACACACAGAGCTGTTCAGTGCTGAGATTGAATCCTTCATCTCCAAAACATCAAGGAGACGCACTTACTTTGGTGAGTGAGTATTTATAAAGCCAAGCAATGAATTCAGCGAACTCTGCACAAGGGAGTTTGTCCAGCAGGGTCACCAGGGCCTGGGCAGCAGAGGTGCGATAATCAGCCTTGTCTGGGACCTGAAAGAGAAGGGCAAGGGCACCCTGGGATACTTCACTGCTCTGCTCTGCATGCCAGAAAGGCATTTCAGGGCTTAAGAGAAGATTTTTTATTTTTATTTAATAAGCTGCTATGTTCACATTCAACAATGGCTGGGAGATTCATCACAGCTTCCTCAGTCACTACTTCACCATCACACGTTTTCATTCCTTACAATATATTGTGAAAACGGATTTCCTAAACTATTAATGATATTCCAGTGTATCCACACGAGTTCTCCAGCTCCAGAAGTAGCAGAGCTTGGCATACCTTGGTACAGATATGTTGGAGCAATATTCGCAGAACAGGATAAACAGCTTCTTTCAGCTCATCTACCAGGGAACTGCACAGGAGAGAGAAGAGAAAAGCAGATTTCAACAAAGCCGGTTCATAAGAGAGGAAAGATCAAGGACATTCCTTCTGGAATGCATTTGAAAAGTGGTCATGATTCTGGAATCATGAATGCAGCAGGATATGCTCAGAGAACCACCCTTGCTTTCCATATTAACCTGCCTTTGCAGGCACAAAATAATTTCTTCCCGTATTTCCTAACAAGTAGAAAAGCTTCCTTGTTCTCAGTCTGCTTTTATATGTTGTCTGGAGATCTCTGCACAAACTATACTTCCAACAACACAGATCCCCAACAGGGAGAATAAACATAGGCAAAACATATCATTAAGCAGGAAAGAGCAAAGAACTAGGGAGGTATGAGCTCCATATTAATCTTTCATTTCCTTCACAGTTCTCTGTAGTAAAACACAAGGCCTGAAAAACTGACACAAAATACAGAAAATGGGTCCTTTCCACAGCACCTTCTTCCCCCTCTGCCAGCAAGCTCAGTAAATTCCCATTCCAGACACTTTAATTAAGCCTCATTTACACAAACAACTTCAAAGCCAGTGCCAGTTCCTCTCATCCCTTTATCACCTCAACAGCAAAGCAAAGGCATGCCAGAAGAAAGGAGCAGCCACGCTCGGAGCTCTGGATGTCACCTGATGAATGTCACAGCCTGGTTCCTGGCGCTGGTCACCGCTGATGTGATGGGAAGGGCCTCCCACCTGGAACCCCCGCTGCTCTCCACCATCAGAATGACATTGAGCAGTCGCTGGAACACACACCGAAGGGTCTGCAAGGAAGAGAGAGGGGTCTTTTTATTGGCAGGCTCTTTTCCATGCAGAGGCGCTCCAGGGTCATGGAATAATTCTGAATCAAGCTTAGAGCCAAGCAACAGCATATGTTAAAGCGTGACTCCTGGCAAAGGAATTCCAAGAGGACACTTTCTAGATGCACACATCACCTTTCCTGCCTGTGATGTTCTCACGCAAGTTCAGCAAGGTCTCAGAAGGGCTTTCTGAAAGCATTAACAGCTGCTCTCCAAAGAGGGCAAAATCCCCCTCCAAAGTCCCCTGTGGACTTCTTATTTGCCAGAAACATTTGGAATTTGAGGAAGCTCGCTGGGTTTTGCACAGGAGATGTCTTAAGCTAAATGTGTGTTTTGTATCACCGTGTGCACTTGTACTTTTGGAGTTGCCTCCCTTGCCATGTTTTTGGGACCACGGCTTGCCTGGGGATCCTGACATTCCCTGAGCAAGCAGGAGAGGCAGGGAAGGTGAGTGACTACACCTTGCTGCCAACCACAAATATCCACAGCTCCAAAAAGCTCATGCTGCACTGAGAAACCACGGAGGCAGAAACACACAGGCCTAGGGCTGCTGGAGCTGGGCTGGCACTCAGGAGTAACCAGGTTAGTGTGCTCCAGGCTTTCCTGACTAGACAGCTGCTGATTCCCAGCCTGCAGGCTCAGAACCAGCCCAGGGGGTCACACAGACTCACAGACACAGCTCGGGCACATCCAACCTTCAGCAGCCCCACCCAGAGCTGCAGCACTCAGGAGAGTGGGAGATGCCTCGCTCTGCTTGCCAATTTAAACAAATAAAGATGGAAAGTTTCTGGCAGAACTGGCTGCTCCACGATCACAGGTGTTCTCTGAAGAAGAACCAGCCCTGCTCAGCCTCACTGAGTGCACAGAGCACTGCACAGCCCAACCCCTCACGCTCTGCCAGGCAGTGCTGCAGCTCCATCTAGCAGGGAATCACAACATTCCAGGCAAAGGCAGCCACCTGGAATTCTCTTCTTTAAGGTTCAGAGACCCAATGCCACTGCAGCTCTCCTTTGTTTTCAATTCATTTACCAGAGGAGTCAGCAGAGCACAGAATTCACCGCACACGAGAGCAGCAGCAAGGAAGCCAAAGGGGACTGGGGTGGAAAAAACCATCTTTGCTCTGACCCAGCAAAGATGGCACAAAGAGGGAAACTGAAGCGAAAAGTAAAAACAATACAAGCAAAAAATGACACGCAGAGAAGGAAAGGAGAACCATGCTGCTGTGAGGATGGTAAAGATTCTGTTTAGCTTGTACCTTATCTTTTGTGCCATGGAGAGGGGAACACAGTGAGTGAAGTCCATAATAGGCCAGCTCAGGAATGTACTTGGCTTTATCAACATCCCTAAGGAAAGAAGGCAAAGAGACGTCTTTACCTCTCACCAGAGTAACTATGACTATTAAAAGAGCCCACTGACTGCAAAACATTCAATATTCACAAGATGCTGTTTGCTGTCAGCACATGGAACATACTCCAACTATCCTTATTGAGAGAATTTGTCACTTTTATTTTTATATAAACAGGACAACAACACAAGCACTGAGGGCTTTACCTGTTCAAAGCATCATATAAACATTAAGAATTAAGAATTATTTGCTCACATTGTTGATGAAAACTCGAACTTGTGGAGCACTGGCTCAAAGCTGGTGACCTCAACGAAGACCTGCAAGGGAAGAGAGCCAAGCTGAGCTCAGTCCCCTGAGCGGAGGGTGTGCAGGGCTCTGGGATGTCTGGGCTCACACCATTTGGTTTAACTTTCCAACATCTCCTTGAAGCAGAACAAAAGCAGAGCCCAGAAGCTCTACCCAGGAACAAGTGGTGGCTGCCCCTGCATCCCTGGAAGTGTCCAAGGCCAGGTTAGATGCTGCTGGGAGCAACCTGGGATAGTGGAAGGTGTCCCTGCTTATGGCAAGGGGTGGAATAAGATGAGATTTAAGGTCCCTTCCAACCCAAACCCTTCTGATTCCATGAACAAAACACTTGCAAGCGTTCAGCATGAGAGGCAGACACAGAGCAGGCACCCTGCTCGCACATTTTCCTAATTCCCATCAGGACCAGGTGATGGAAAGCAGGGCTGCCACCCCTCCATGTGGAGTGTTCTGCATCCTCAAAAGGTTTGTGTTAGGGGACATAAGACTCCTCAAGCTGGATCTTTCTTACCTGCAGGCAGTTCTGCATGCACTGAGGCTTTTCTTTCAGGGAGAACTTGGGCAGAAGTCTTAGGAAGTTTTTCAAAAGGAGGAAGATGGCGTCGCGGACTTGGAGAAGATCTTCTGTTGAGAAGTAAACATTCTCACCATCCTCTTCCTCCTCCTCTTCCAACATGTCCTCCACCTATATGGGCAGAAAAGACAAACAGCTTGCCAGCAGTTTGCTTATTAACAGGGATTTGTATCTGAAGAGATTGCACAAACATCTTACACCAAAGTTGTCGTTCCTGCACGGTTTCCCTTTCTTTCTGTTCCTTCTGGCATTGGGCTGAGAGCTTTGAGTGTGTGCCTTCTTCCTTTTCCTCAGCTCTTGAGGCCAGCATTTTGTCAGGGTGTAAAGACATTTATCAAACATCACTTGGTGGAACACGTGGTTGACTATGCTGCCTGTCCAAAAAAGACAAGATCAGTCCTCTCACAGAAAAAATACAGAGAACAGCAAACCATCTGGGTATCATGTCCCATCCCTCCAAGTGTTCAAGGCCAGGCTCGAGCAACCTGGTCTAGTGGAAAGTGTCCCTGCCCATGGAATGAGATGAGCTTTAAGGTCCCTTCCAAGCCAGATCAGTTTGTGACCCTGTGATCTCTCCACAGGTGTCCCAGAGCCTTAGAAAGTGCAAGAGAAGAATAAAGAGCTGCTTGAACTGCACCAGGCTGATGCACCATCAGCAGCGCCACATTCCAGCAGGATCACCAGCTGACTGACCCCTTCCAGCTGCACCATGGAGATCAGCAAAATTTCAGGTTGTGCTGGAATACAAAGGGATCCTGCTGTGAACTAACCTGCTGGAAACACTCAGCTCCTGGCTATTTTAAACTGCTACTTCTGTTTTCACAAACAAACCCATCCAAATGTGCTGCACAGTGAAATGCTCCCCGGTGACACAGCAGGAACAGCAATAAGCTCCTGCCTTGACTGTCGGAGCAGAGGGTGGTTCCAGCTCTGTGCAGGTTCCTCTGGCACCTGGTCACAGGACACAGAGCCACAGAGGCCACCAAACCCCTCGGTGACAGGAGGCCAGGCTGCCACCAGCCCGACACCGCTCAGCGCCCACAGCACGGCCCCCGAGGGTTTCAGGGACACCAAAGCCAACACCACCGCCTGCTCCACCTGGAATTGTCCCCAAGCCCGTCCTGCCTGACCAGTGCTGTGCCCAGGCCCGAAGAGGCGCATCCCGAGCTCACCTGGGATCTCCAGCAGCAGCAGGTAGAGCCCAGCTGAGTGCAGAGCAAACACCCTCTGCTGCGCGCTGGCTCTTTTGTGCTGGCCCACGTGCACAAAGTGATGCAGCACGGCCACCAGGGCCTGGTGGGACAGGCTGCTCTCAGCAAACAAGGTCCAGACATTCTGAGGCAAAACAGGAACAGTGAGGAATCCCGTAATAACACGGATATACAAAACTAGCTGTTGTTCAGATTTTAACAGGTGCCATAGGTTCCCTATGTTTCCTATGCTTAAAAAAGTTAACAATTATAATACATAACACTATATATACTTAAATTTATGCTAAGTTACATTATGCTAAGTCATATTATGTTATTATGCTATATTATAGCTTCCTTCTGAAGCATTCCAGCACACAGAGCAAGAATTGTTTGAACAATTTTTGAATATTTTGCGAATTTCAAGGTAAAACAGATGTGAAAAAGAGAAAGTGAGAGTGGCTGGCTCTGTGTCCAGGTGATGTCACCTCTCTGTTCTGCTCCTCGGCAGCAAAGGGAGCCAGAGCGTGGTACAGGCGGGTAAAGGTGCTGAGCCCATTGGCAGTGATCTCCTCTGCTATCCAGGAATCCAGAGGCTCGGTCTCCGTGAAATCCAGATCCCACACCGTGTCCACCCACGCTGAGAGAAAGAAAATTAAAAAGTGTTTAGAAGAGCCAGGGGAGAGATTTCTCCAACACGCGTTTCACACAAAATAAAGCCCCAAAATAAACAGGGAATACCCAAATCCAGCGGGACAGTCGCTGTCAGTGGCAGCGCCAGCGCCTCCCGCTGCCGAGTGTCACCCGCAGCCAGGAACCGGGACAGAGGGAGCGGGACTGACACCGGGACAGAGAGA
>VWZN01008701.1:147310-162788 GCA_013396955.1 Regulus satrapa
CCGATCTGGCCGCGGGGTCCGCCCCGCGCCGCATCCCGCGGCCATGAGCTTCTTCGGGTTCGGGCAGAGCCCGGAGCTGGAGCTGGTGCTGAGCGACGCCGAGAGCCGGCGGCGGGTGGAGCACAAGACGGAGGAAGGCAAGAAGGAGAAATACTTCCTCTTCTACGACGGCGAGACCGTGTCGGGGCGGGTGGTCCTGACCCTCAAGAACCCCAACAAGCGGCTGGAGCACCAGGGCATCAAAGTGGAGTTCATCGGGCAGATCGGTGAGCGGGGCGGCCTGCGGGCCCTGGGTGCCGGGATCCCGCTGCTGCCGGGGCTCCAGGGGGAGGATCCCTGCCTCCCACAGGTGCCAGGGGTCCGGGGAGCATTGCTGAACCCCGTGGTACCGAGATCCCTGTGAGTGCCAGGGGGCCAGAGGGCCCTGCTGGTGCTGAGAGTCCAGGGAGCATCACTGCACCCCATGGACCCCACCGGTACCGGGGATCGGGGCATTGCTGTGCCCCACGGTGCTGGGATCCCACTGGTACTGGGTGTCTGGGGATTCCTGTGCCCCACGGTGCTGGGATCCCAGTGGTACCGGGGTCTGGGACATTCCTGTGCCCCACGGTGCTGGGATCCCAGTGGTACCGGGGTCTGGGGCATTCCTGTGCCCCACGGTGCTGGGATCCCACTGGTGTCGAGCAGGCTCCGCTCTCTCCTGGGTGATGCTCGGCTGCACGCAGCATTCCCACGGCTGCCTGACATTATTCTGCCCTCCGAGCTGGGCAGCCTGGCCTGTTCTCCAGGCTAGAGCCCTGGCAGAAGGAAGGGCATTCCAGTTCTTTTCCAGGTCATTGTTCTCCTGTCCTAATTTCTGGCTTCTGCTCGGTCACTGATTTCAGCTGCGAGCTTTGGTTCTGTCCTGCAGCTGCAGGTCAGCCCCGACCTGCTGCCAGGCCCTGCTCCAGGCTGGCTGCTCCCTGCTCCCGGAGCTGCCTGTCCGCCGTGCCTGCCCATCCTCTGAGGGATGCTGAGGGGGCTGATGGGGTTTGTCCTTGTGTCCCTTTCGCCTGGGTGCATCACCTTTCCTGAGGCCTGCAGGCTCAGCTTGGCTGATCCCACCTTCTGCTCCACGCACGGTCGGCCGGGTTACTTCAAGTTGTGCAAAACTTTTGGTCATCTGTGCGTGTAACCAATTCAGGTTTAATATTTCCTGCTTTCGTGGAGGAAAGGCAGCTGCCACACCCACTCCTCCGTCGGAGCGGAGCTGTCCGTGCTCCACGGACATGCTTTGAGTCCCACAAGCCAAAATAAGTTCAGGATGTTCCTTCCTTCCCCGTGATGTGGCTGCGTGCGAGGCCTCACATCTGTAGCTCTCTGTGCTTGGCTCTAAACCCCAAAATCACTGCTGGAGCCAGGGGCCTGCAGCCTTTGCATTGCAAATGGTGTGGTGAGGGAACGTGAGCAGATTTCCCACCCAGCCCCGATGCTGCTGTTTGAGAGTTTTATTGGCTTTGCTTGTGCCTGACTCTGGTTTTTGGAAAGGAAAGGAACGTGTAAATGCTGGAGTGTAGGTGAGGCTGCTCCTCAGGAGCCAGGTTATGAGTTTCTATTGATACGGTTGCCAGTGCAAATTAAGCGTGAACTCTGTTTCCTGCTCCGCTGTCTCTGCTGTGCTGCCTTGCCTGCAACTCATTCCCTGTTTTGGAAGACTTCAGAGCTATGCCTGTGTGGAATAACTGCTTTGTATGCACGTTATTGCCCAAGCAGGGTGTGTTAGAGCTGCTGTGGCTGCACATTGGTCCTTATTCCCCTCAGGCCTTTTTGAGAAATCAGTGAAGTTCGTACCACTAATTGCACTTCTCAATGCTTTCCATCTCTTGCCTTGTATTCTGACTTCTTGCTGCCACGCGGAGGTGAGGCAGCCGAACAGGCAGGGCGCTGGGATGTGAAGGAGAGATGTTTTACAGGGAAGGTGCTGTTCCAGAGGCAGACTGTGAGTGCTGGGTGCTGCCTGCTCTCAGGTGAGCACAGAGACCATTCCAGATGGTTTCACCTCTGGTGGCTGTGGCCTGAGCAAGCCACCAAAATGTTGGCAGGTCATTTTCTCAGTCTGGAAACATTATAGCTCTGAAAACCCGAAATTACAGCTTATACCTGTTTGACAGGCTGCAGTGTGGGAAACATCACTCTGCTTAAGGCTGCAGGATGTCAGACGTGACCTTCTGAGGTAGCAGAGAGCTCAGTGCACTGACACCTGCCTCCCCTTGCTTTTCTGATTTGTGCCTTCTGCACTGTGTGTCACGATGGTCTGGGCTGATTCCTCTTTTTTCTGTGGCCGATTCCTGTTTTTCTGTTGGCACGTGGCTTCTCCTTGTCACATCAGCGAGCACTTTCCTCTCAGTGGACACACAAATTCAGTGCACAGAGAGAGGCTTGGTTATTTATGTCACCTGCCCAGCCTAAAGGGCTCGGTGACATTTGCTGTTTTGCGTAAATGAGGAGAGCTCTAGTGCCAGAATTTCCATTAGAGAGATAAGGTGAGCAAAGGGCTGTGAGAAACAGGCATCGCTTAAAAGCTGAAATCTCATCGTGCATCTCAAGGAGGGCAGAACTGCAGTTCCTGAGCACCTCTAATACCTCTGAGAAGCCTCCTCTGCACAGTTTAGTGCTGACACAGAGCCTGTGTGTGTGTGATTGTGTGATGACTTAGGTTTTTGTTTCCTCATCTAAGCAGAAAGGCTTTGCCTTGCAGAGGGACTGTGTGGGTGTCCTGTAGGCACAGGCTCACACGCAGGGCTGGGAAGGGCAGGTTTCATTGATGGGTTTGGGTAATCCCAAGCTGTTCATGCAAATTGCAGAGTTTTAAGAGTTTTGTTGCTTTGTCTTGAGGCAGAAAACTCGGTGGAGGTGTGGAGGATTGCTTTCATTAAATGGGGAAATCTTCAGTTTCCTTCTGATGTGAGTAAGTTGTGGGGAAAAATGAGGCAATGCTGTCACTGGAGCTGGTTTGAGCAGTGCTCCCAGAGGTGAGAGCTCTTCCCTCACGGTGCTCACGTGGCCATTAATGTGTTCTCCATGGGCTGGAGGAGCAGTGGATTCAGCTGCCTCCCCACACACAGCGGGGTTTGTGCAACAGGATCAACATGGTCATTTATTCCCTACTGCAGCTCAAGGCCACTCAAGCTCTTAGCTGTGCAAGGATAAGCAGGAGCAGTTGGAATCATCCTATCCCCTCGGTTTTGCTCTGTCACTGTCTGTTCCAGACAAGCAGTGGTGCTTTTTCCTCACGGTGGCAATGCCTTTGGCCTGGAATACAGAGCAGAACATTATTGGAAGGGTTTGCGTGAGCTGCAAACCATATTTAATATAGATTAAAATCGACTCGTGTCTCCCCAAGGCAAGTTCTTGATTTATTGTAGTAAAGGAGGCTGTGTGGACCTTTCCTTCCTGTTTCAGGGAGGAAAGTTGTGGCCTGCACCTGGCTCTGATGGAGAGCAAGGAACAAGTGCAATTCCATGGAGCCATGGCTTCTGTGAATGGGATTGAGGGAAGGAGTGACCTGGACAAGAGAGTGGCTGAAAATCTCCTGTGTCACGTGGGGTTAAGCTTAACCTGGATTTCCATTTTCCTAGAGCTCTACTATGACCGAGGGAACCACCACGAGTTCGTGTCCCTGGTGAAGGACCTGGCCCGGCCTGGGGAATTCACTCAATCACAGACATTTGACTTTGAGTTCACACACGTGGAGAAACCTTATGAATCCTACACGGGGCAGAACGTGAAGCTACGGTGAGTCCCCTGCCCTGGCTGACCCCGGTTCTGCACTGTGCTGCAAGTGCTGATATTCATTCTGGTGATGCAGAGCTCCAAATTAATTTTGGGGGCTGAGTTGTAAAAAGCTGCTTTGAGGACTTTATTTTACAAGCATGCATCAGGCTCTTTAATGGAGCTTGTTTTTCTCCTTTTGAGTGACAAGAGAAATCAGCCCCTTTTGAATCAAATACTTGCTAATTTATTTGATAATTCAAAAAATCAAAATTAACTGTTGGGTTTTAGTCTCCAGTGGGGATATTTTTGCTGTAATCAGTCTTGTCAACTTTAATTGTGCTCTGTATGCAAACAGATGCTTTGCTTGTGCCTTGTTCATATGTTAGAAATGATATTTCACATCAAGGCGCTCAATTGACTCAAAATCCTTTCACTGGTGTCAAAGTGGGGGTTGGAAAAGTCTGAGAGCTGCACTGGGAGGTGTGGCTGTGCAGCCTGATGTAATCTTGCAAAAGGGCAGTGGTTTTAACATGTGCAGGCTGTTGCTTGGATCCCCAAAACAGGGCTTAAGTATCTTGGGTTCACAAATGGTGGAAGCTGAGAGGAGCCTGAAAATTCCCTCCTGTCTTTTCCAGTGTGGGGTGTTGGCTGCTCCAGGGGCAGGTACATGAAAAGAGCTGGGGAGCTCTTTTGCTGTGGGTTTATTTTGTTCAGATCTGGCCTAAAAGAAAGCAATGGAACGGGAAGAGGAGCTTCCTTGCTGCGTGGCAATTCTTTGGTTTCCTGCTTATTTCATCCCTTTGGACATTCCCCTGTTCTTGAAATGCTGGCCCTTCTCTCAGCTGTGCATGAGCTGAGCTGAGCACCTCACCTTGCCAAGGAGAAAGTTCCAAGCTTCACTGGGAAAAAGGAGCTTCCTCAGGGCATCTGTTGAGTTGATCACAGGTTTTATTTAGGCTTGCACTGAAATGCATGGATCTGTGTAATAAGGCTGCTTGGGCAGTCCAGCCCAAGGCACCCAGCTCCCTGTGTGACCCTGACAGCAGGGGACTGTCCCTGCAGGTATTTCCTCCGTGCCACCGTGAGCCGCAGGCTGAACGACGTGGTCAAGGAGATGGACATCGTTGTGCACACCCTGAGCACCTACCCCGAGCTCAACTCCTCCATCAAGATGGAAGTGGGCATCGAGGACTGCCTGCACATCGAGTTCGAGTACAACAAGTCCAAGTGAGCATCTCAGGGGCAGCTGGGGGCTGTGGGGACCCACCTGCTGGAGGAATTCAAAGGAATTCCATGTCCAGAGAGGCTGGGAGGCAGCTCAGATCCTCCCTGATCGTGATGCTTTTCCTTTATCTCTGGATCAAGGAGTGGGAAGCAGTGGCTGTGGCTCACAGAGCCTGGAGCACAGCATGAAATTCTTGCTGTATCTTCCCACTCTCTGTGTCCTCAGCCAGGAGGTGCCTTAAGCAGGTAGTAGCCTTAAGTAGCCAGGAGGTGCCTGTAAGGAGACACTTCCAGGTGTCTCCAAAATGCAGTGTTTGCTCCTTACCAGGCAGTGCAGCTGAAGTGGGGATTAACTCCAGCAAAGAAATTAGGAAGAATTCTTTTAAACTACTCTCAGTGCGTCTTTCCCAGCTGGTGCTGGCAAATCTCCCTGCAGGTGGTGGTTGGTCAAAGGTTGGACTCGGTGATCTCAGAGGTCTTTTCCAACCTAAATGATTCTGTTGAATCATTTGAAATTATTTGGGTTGGTTTTAATTGATCTAAAGTACTGATTTTGGAGCCTTTGCTCTTTCAGGGGTTTCTTGCAGATATTCGGCCTGAATTGATGTTTTTAGTTTATCTGCTCGTGCTAAATGTTCTTGTGGGTTTCCAGAAGAGCAGAGGATGGAAAGGAAGGGCTGGTTGCTGGTGGGGGTGGTTGATTTGCCATCTGCTGTGGATGAGAGCAAAGTGCCTGCCCAGCAAGTTCCTCCTGCACGCCAGCCTGAGCCCTGCTCTGCTGCACAGGGTTTGATCCTGGTGTTTTCTCCTCTCTCTCGTGCCAGGTACCATTTAAAAGATGTGATTGTGGGGAAGATCTACTTCCTGCTGGTGCGGATCAAGATCAAGCACATGGAGATAGACATCATCAAGAGGGAGACGACGGGCACGGGGCCCAACGTGTACCACGAGAACGACACCATAGCCAAGTACGAGATCATGGATGGGGCACCTGTGAGAGGTGAGAGGGCACAGGAAGCCCCAGGGTTCCTCTTCTGGAGGCTTTTGGGGCGGGAATATGACTCTTGCAGTGCCTTCTGTGTGCTCAATATCTTGTTCCACTGCTGGGCTCAGAGCAGGGGATTGAGCTGATCCCCTTCCTTCTCCAGCGTGGTGAGGGGGAACTGAGGCAGAATGAGTTGCAACACTCATGCTTCGGATGAAGCAGTGGCAGAACCAGCTATAAATTCACAGATGGCATGGGCCACCAGCTGGCATTGCTGCAGCTCAGAGCAGAGATGGTGTTCTTGCTCTGTGACAATCTCCTGTGCCACTGTTCCTTTACCCAGCAGAGTCACCTGCCAGAGAAAATGTCACCTTACTCATTTTTTCCTGCAGTGCTGTCTTGATGCAGGTCCCAAAAGAGTCCTGTGCTGTTAGAGTGGAGCTGGAATAGCTGTCAGCAGGGGCAGGATCTGCCTGTGGACCGTGCATGCTGGTTTCTGAAGGGAGTTGAGGTCTTCTAGCTCATGTTAGTCCACTTGTGGAAACGGTGACAAAGGTTGTGGCTCTGTGAGTTTGTGTTTTGCTGCTGCTCTCCTGGTTTCTGTCTGCATCCTGTCTGTGCTGACAGCTCTGTGTCCTTTCCAGGGGAGTCCATTCCCATCAGGCTCTTTCTGGCTGGCTATGAGCTGACTCCAACCATGAGGGACATCAACAAGAAGTTCTCTGTGCGTTATTACCTCAATCTGGTGCTGATTGATGAGGAGGAGAGACGCTACTTCAAACAGCAGGTGAGGAACAGCTGCTCTTCTCCTTGGACCTGTGGATGATTGATTGGGATGCTTTTACAAGGACCTACTGGGAATTTGGGATTCATCACGTGAAAGAATGGTCTAGAAGAGTGTCCATGCAGGTCAGATGTGTGTGGTGGTGGGGAGGAGTCTGGAAAGTGCCTGCCTGGGATTTCTTTTCTGGTTAGTGGTAGAGCTTCTGTGCTTCACCTTCTCAGTGGCACTAGGACAGAGGTGCCCTGGGTGTCCTCCACGTGCCCAGACCCCAGGGAGGAGCTCTCTACCCAAATTTCAGGCAGCCTGCCCTGCCGGGTGTGTCCTGGCTGTGGGCGGAACACGAGCCTGGTTCAGCCTGCGGGGCTGGGTGGGGCAGCAGAAGGTCTCAGCAGAAGGTCCCAGGAGCCCTGACAAGCCTTGGCTGTGTCCCCGCAGGAGGTGGTGCTGTGGAGGAAAGGGGACATCGTGAGGAAGAGCATGTCCCACCAAGCTGCCATCGCCTCGCAGCGCTTCGAGGGGACGTCCTCGCACGGCGAGGCCAAGGCCCCCGGGCAGCCCGCGGAGAACAACGGCCGGCAGTGAGGCCGGGGGGCCCCGGGAGCCCCCAGGACAGCGGCACCCAGGAGGAGACGCTCAGAGACTTCACAGAAATAAATTCCCGTTTTTGACTTCATTCCTTTCTTCAAAGGACCGGCGGGGCNCGGGGCTGGGCCCGGCTGCTTTGAGGCGACGTGCGGAGGCTGCGGAGCCTCCTGCTCTCCTCTGTGCCCCCAGAGCCCGGGCCTGGCGAGGAGACAGCGAGGGAAGGCCCAGTCTGCCGCTTCTCCCCGGCCGCCTGGAGGTTGCTTTGGGGCTCTGTAGGATGGATGTTTTTCTTGCCTTTCCGAAATCTTCCCTGGGGAAAACGGCCCGGTGATTAGCTGGATGCTAGAGGAGGGATCAGAGACTGTGGCCTACTGGAAATCTTGTGGTGTCATCCCCTCGCTGCTTCCCCTTCTTCCTCTTCGTGCTGGCGTTGGATTTCTTTGCCACAAGCGCTTGGACGGTGGAGGTGACTCAGCCCTGGGACTGCCAGCCAGCCTCGTGGAGCACGGGCAGGGCCGTGCTCTGTGCCACCCGGAGCTGTGGCTGGTAGGAGGGAGCGAGGTGTGTGTGTGTGTACAGGAGGACGTGCCACGGGTGGGCAGAGTGGTGACGGTCCCAGTGCCGCTGGGTGGGCACCAAGTGAGGGCAGGAAGGCTCCTGGCCACGAGCTGTGCCTTCCTAGTCTTGTCCTGGCAGCTGCCTGAGTGCTCCTGAGAGCCACGCTGCGGCTGCTGCTCCTGTGCAGCTCCCAGGTGCTGCTGCAGAGAGGTGCACAGAGTGGTTTTGGAGCTCCTGAGGGCTCTCCTGTGGCTGGGTTTACGCTGCCCTGCCCGGATCTGTGTCCTTGGGACAGAGCAGGCTTTGTGTAGGGTTGGACAGCAGCGTGGGGACACACGTGTGTGTGCTCTGAGTTGCAGCCTCGTGCCCACGAAGATTAGTGGGGACAGAAGGTGGATGCAGTTGTTGTGGGAGGCTCAGACAGGCCTGTGTGGGCTGCTGGAAGGAGCCAAGCAGCACCTGGAAGGGTGGCAGAGCTCTGATTCCAGACACACATTCCTGAGGCCTGAGCTGAAGTCACCAGCGAGGTCTGAGGGCACGCAATGAACTGAGAACCTGAATGTGGGTTTTCTTTTTTTTTTAAATAAGCTGCTTTTAGCCTTCAGCTAAGTAGTCTCATGAGAACATTCCCAGAAGGAAGTCACCCCTCCATTAAAAATCAGATGTGGCTTTGTAGACTTGATTGACTGATTTTGGAGAATGTCCATGTTCAGCTGCCCCTCAATAAGCAGGTGCTGAGACCTCCTACCCGAGGGAGAGACGAGCCTGCACTAAGTGCTGGGATATGAGCTCTGTCAAGTGGAATTTGTCTGGATTTCCCTGAGTTTGTGGCTCACTAGTTTGTCCAGCTTCTTTCTGGCTCTGGAATCAAGTTCCTCTGTCCTAGAGCTGAATGTAGAGCAGGTGTCTTGCAGCTGGGAAATGGAAGTTTCTGCTTTGTTCAGTGGAATGGTGCTGGTGGAGGGAGTGGGGCTGGGGTGGGAAGGGGAGCTTTTTATGTAATGACAGCTACTGTATTTCAGTGATAAATGTGTGTTTCTGCTTGCCAAAGTAAGTTATCTTTTCCTCACCGTGTGTAAGGTTGTGGTTTGTAGTAGAGCTGGCCAGTCTCGCTCTGTAGAGGACACTAATGCTCTCATCCATCTCTGCTGAACGCTTGTGTCACCCCCTGGTTCTGCTGTGCACCACTGGAGACGTGGCTCGCCTGTCCCCACTCGGGGACTCTGTGCCACGGGCTGGGGCCGCGTCTTCCCGAGGCTGGAGCTAAAGCTCACTGCAGACAATCCCCTTGCTGTGCCAGGGCGAGGGCTGGGAACCTCTGCCCTTGCCAAGGACCCCGGGTGTCGCTTTGGGCACTCCTCCCTCCCTCCCTCGGGGGGAACAGGCTGTGCTGCAGCCAGGCACAATCCTTTAGGGACAAGTGAAGCTCTTTTGGGAGCCCTTGGGGATAGCAAACTGTGGCTGAGCTGAGCATAGCAGCGCCCTTACAATCTTCTTAAGCTTTCCTTCAGCTCCCTCCTTGCCTTTATTCCTTTATTCCTCTGGATTGTAGGCCATGTGGTGGGAAAGAAACCCCCTGGATGGAGATGTCTCTGCACTCCAGGAGTGTTTTCTTTTCCTGTCTGGCTGGATGTGAGATCATTGCCTGGCTATAAGGAGATGGCTGTTCATCAAAAAGGTGCATAAGCCTATACCTGGATTTGGGGGATTTTTCCTACTTTGCCCCCTCTCGCCCGTGTCCCCGTGTGTGGAACCAGAATTCAGAAACGATCCTGATTTTTAGTGAATCTGAGGGACCATTCAGCCTGTTAGCCACTGGGCCCTGTGTGTGTGGGGTGGAGCAGATGTGCTGAGCATCCTGAGAGAGGAGCTGGGGTCACTCCAGGACAAGGTACTCTAGAGCAGTGTTTTGTTAGCATGTGAAGGGGCAGATGCTGCTCGAGCAGTCGTGTCCCCCTGAGCTGGTGGTTCTGTGCTGTACTTGGGTCATTCCCTCTCTCGCAGGCAGAGGGGAGTGGGCAAGTACCAAACCAAGCAGTGCAACTTGTAATTAAGCCTCTGCTGTGTTTACATGTTTCTTAATTCGTCGTCTTTTCAATGGCTGTATTTTAAAACTTGGGTTTTTTTGTCTCTCCAATTAAAAAAAGCCAGCCCTGGCTGTCAAATGCTGTGCATGAGTTTGTCTGGTGTTTTATATGGGGTTGGGTCGGGGTTTTTTTTCTGTGGTATAAAGGGATTTTTCTTTAAAAGTGCCACAGTGTGCATCTCTCCAGACATGCTGGAGGAGTTTGTCCTTTGTTATCTTTATAAATCCTTGGTCTTTCTTTAAGCTGTGTCACTGCTTGGCAGCTGTGCTGGTGGAGGACCCATGTGGCTTAAAAATTAGCAGGCTGGCTTTATTTTCTTCCATTTCCCTGATGTCAGAACTAAAATAACGTGGGAACTTTTGTACCTGCAGGAATTTCACTGTGATCTGCTTTGTGTATCCATCTCCAGAGAGACTGTTTACAACAGCATGCAGTGACAGGACGAGGGGGCACAGCTTCAAACTGACAGAGAATAGTTTAGATGGGATGTTGGGATGAAATTCTTCCCTGAGGATGGTGAGGCCCTGGTACAGCTGTGGCTGCCACATCCCTTGGAGGGGTCTAAGGCCAAGTTGGACAGGGCTTGGAGCAACCTGGGATAGTGGAAGGTGTCCCTGCCTCAGCAGGGGGTGGGATGAGATGACTTTAAGGTCTCTTCCAACCCAAGCTATTCAATGATTCTTAATTTTCTGGTTCTAGACAGAACTTGGGGATTCCTTCCTGCAGAAAAAATGTCCCTAGACAATTTTCTAGACCCCCAAACTAAACAAAGAGGATGTACCTGTTCCTTCCTCAAGAGAGAAATCACAGATTTTCCTACTCTGAAAACCCAAGTAGCCTCAGCTGATTCCAAAAGGCATCATTTATTGAAAAAATAAGCAAAAATAACAGTGTGTCAGGGGAAGGGACATGTGGCTGCGGATCTTGTGCGGGCACGTTCGTGGTGCTGTGCTTGAGCAGGTGAATTTGAGACTTGTGCTGGTGGAGGAGGAGGCATCAGCGGGCTGGGTGGGAGCTGTGCTGCTTTAATGTGGCTTTTCCTCTTCCAAGCTCAAGACAAAATCAAATTCCTCTGTGGTAAGGAAGGAAAAAACCATAAGTGAAACTTCCAGCTTGTCTGACAGAGGGAATCCGGAGTGCCGGGAGGTTCTCACCTTGTGTCAGGGGTTGGATGGACAGACGTTGCCTGGTGAAGAGCATCATGTCCTTGAGGGGCCCTCCGTCTGTTTTGTGTGCCAGGTGGTGAGCCTTGATCTCAGAGAGGGGGATGAAGCGCTTGGTCATCCTCACAAACTGCACGTCCACCTGGGGAGGGAGGGAAGGGCAGCACAAGAGCAGGCTGGACAAGGACACAGCCTCCAGACAGCCCATCACATCTCTGAGGGATAAAGACTTCTAACTCAACCAAGTGACTCATGAGCACTAACAGCTTGGGAGCTTTGCTTTGCTCGAGGCTAAAAGAACTTCCCAGTATTTCTGGCGGGTGATTTGTTGGCACTGTGCACCAGCAAGGTGTGTTCATGTCACAGACAATGCAAAATTCAGATGTGGGATGTAGCCAGCCCACGAACACTCCCTTCCCTACGACTGAATGTGCCTCAAAACTACAGCTTTGTTTGCTGTGCACTGTGGTTCACAGTCCAGTTTCCTCACTCAGGGTTCTGCTATGTATGGAGGCCAGCTCTGCAGCCAAGATTTGAAAATGAAGAGAGGCCAACTCTGCAGCCAGGATTTGAAAATTTAGGGAGATTATACATTTTGGCAGCCTTCTGGAAGGATAGGGGGAAAAGCAGAGAAAACAGGATTGAATTTTCTCTTGAGAGAGAAAAATGCAGCTAGGCCAGGACAGAAGCTTAAGATTTTCAATATGATGCAAAGAGCCTTCTCCCTTCTCTTGGCTTGCACACAGAGCTTGAAGAGCTGTATTTAGCACAGTACATTACCATGGACCATTTGGGGTTCTCTTTTCTGCTGGTGGAGTCATAATGAGGATCCTTCTGATCAAACTGTGTGTGATCAGGGTAGGCCTCCTTTACGATCTGAAGCAGAAGGGGAGAGGAAAGTTTCCATCAGTTCAAAACACCTGTCAGCAAAGGGCATGAGATGTGACAAGGAATAAAAAAAATCAGAATTTGTGTCCCCTGAACTCCATTCTAAGTTTCCTTTACATTTCTTGGATGGAAGAAGTGCAGAAAAGTGAGTGCAGCATCACCTGCTGGAGATCAGTCTGGAAGGAAATGCAACAGAGGAAAACTGGGTAGCTGCTGCTGATAATCTTTTTGATGAGTTCTCCTCTTAAAGAAAAAGCTGTTCTGTGCCCTGGGTTTATTCGACTGCCTCGTGGGCTCTGCTGACTAGAATGTAGTGAGTCAGTTGGAATCAGAGTGAGGAACAGCCCTCGGCTTGGCTGGGAGTGCCCCGAAATGTCAGCAGGAAAACAGCACAGCTTGGTTCCATCTCTCTGGGGACACATGGCTGAGTCAGCCCTGCAGGGTTGGGCTGAGGTGTCTCGGGCTCATTCCCTGCTCTCACTGGACAACTCCTGCCCTCTTTGGTGCTGGCACACGAGCAATGAGCTGTTTGATAGCGCCTTCATTATCGCTTCTCCCCTCTCCCAAAACACAGACACTCACCTTGACAAGGGCCACGATGCCAGGCTCTTTGCAGTTGCTGTGGTAGAAGAAGGCCTGCTGCCCAAGCTTCATGGATCTCAGGAAATTCCTTGCCTGTCAGGAGTAAACAGGAGACTTTCAGCTCTTTCCATCAAGCTCTTGGGGCTTCATTATAAGCAGCCAAGAACAGGAATCAACGAGAGGAGAGGTAGATGTGCTTCAGAATTACTCAGATAATGTTTCCTACAGTTGTCATAGAGATGTTTTTGTGTTGGAATGAAATTAAGTAGAAACAAGGCTAAAGAGCAAGATCCTGTTGGTCAGAAAGCATGTGGGAATTCAACAGCTCAGCCACCCTTGCCCAGGAGAGTTGTCAGCAAACAACTCAGAGCAGATCATGTGTAGGGGGAAAGGGAATCCTATAGAGTACAGGGATCATACACAGCAGGGGAACACCCGTGGAATTCCTTTGGAACAGAAAGCTCTACACGGACAGAGGATTTGGGTAAGTACAGACTTCCTGGAAGGAAAGAAAGTGAAAGAAAAACTGGATGATTTGACAGAATATTCCCCAGCCTGAATCTACCTCTGGCCTAGAGGCCTCTAGGCAGTTTATTCCCCACCCCTGCCAAAATGCACCTGTTTGAACAGGCAGAGTGGCCCAGAAGGAAATGCTTCAGGCACAGGAACTAGCTGTGGGCACAGCCACCTTCTTCCTACTGCTATTTCATGTGCTTCTTACCTGGTAGTTCCTTACTCCATCCCAGCAGGTTGTCTGATTAGGCTGAGCTTTCAAGTCGTCAACACTGAACTGCCACATGAAATGAAAATAAAGGTTCATTCAGGAGGCTTCTGATCTTTACAGTGTCATTGTCTGCACTGAGCCTAAGCATTTGTTGCTAGCAGCTCCTTCAATTATAGCACAAACTTGACACAATTTTTATTTCCCACAGGGCCTACAGAGAAACCTTTACAAAGCAGCAGTGTAAAGGCAGAGTCTGAAATAGATGCTGGTCCTGTGACCAACAGCCAAGCATCCTGAGGAGCCCATTTCCTCTTGTATTACACGTAGGAAACCCCAAGGTTGTCACCTTGGGCAAGAACATTTCGTTTTTCTATTTCCAGGAGGACAAATGGGTTTTGAGAAGAAAAAACCTCCTGAGTTGCCTGATGCTGTCCCCCAGCATCTGGGCACTAGAGCAGGGCAGGAGGGCCCCTGCTGCTGTCCCTGAGTGAGGGGGTGTCAGTGCTTACCTTCACATCCACCCCCTTCTCCAGCCTGCTCTCGGGTTCTGATTTCAGCAGCCAGTGACAGTATGTGATCTTGCTTTCCTCCCCACCAGACTCTGATTCTTTTTTCTTCCAGTTCTTCCATCCTGACTTGGAGCTCCCAGCTGGAGGTTTTGCAGACTTCTCTTCTTCCTCTTTATCCGAAGTCTCCTCCTCGGTTTTGGCAATTTTAGCATCAGGTTCTTTTTTATCTTAAAAAAGAATTGAGATAAAACACATTTTGTTTCAAAAAATATTTTTACTTGTCCAAGCTGGTTTCACACATTTGACTGCAGCAAGAGTTTGGGGCACCCCAGGGTAAGGCAGCAGCATTATGCACCAATGATTCTGAGTATTTCTAATTTGCATCTGAAATAAGGATATTTTTGTGTGTGCAAAAATGTCGTTTAATACTCCCAGTTAGTAAGAAAAAAAAAACAAAACCCTCGGGATAGACCATGTTTGCCCACATGAAGTGTAGTTGATTTTTTTTAATTAATTGCTGCGAAATCAGCTGCAGGCAACAAAGTAGATTTAGGTGAATATGGTGAGTAAGAGGAATGTTCACCAAGCAAATCAAACTATTTCAATCCTGCAGGAGCTGGAAACCTTAGCTTAACTTCCACTGAGCTACTTGTTGAGAAGGGATATATATCCTTTGTTTCTTCAGGACACAGACAAAAGCCCCGCAATTATTAAGAAGTGATTAAGGGGTAACAAGATGGTTATTTGCTAGAGTGGATCAGGCAGATGAGTGGCACAGATGAGCCAACTGTGCCATTTTTTCATCTTGTACTTTAAACACCACATCACGATGCCTCCAGTGCGATGTTCTTGCTTTTTGTTTTTGCAGCTGGCACCACATCAGCCTCTGGCACTGCACTGGGTGTACTCTGACAGACCAACTCTGCTGTGCAGGACCTGAAAGCTCTGCATAAATGGGCCTGAAATCCATCTCCTAAGCCCCTTGTGCTGAGAATGCATCACTGTCCTTATCACACACCTAGCAGGCCTGTCTCAGTCACGCCTGGGTGCTCAGCCCATTTGGCACAGGAAATGCTGTCTGTAAGACATTGCCTGTGACAGACAGACGGTTAATACGGCTGTCTGTAGTTTCACTATAGCCTGGAACCTCCAATGAGAGATGCTAAATCAGCCAGGATGTCAGCACAGACCTGCTACTGCTCCTTTGTCTCTCTTTCTGCTCGGCCAAGGCATCTCTGGTCTCTCTGAATTATCTTCACTGAGAAGCACCTGATGGACGAGAAGAAGGAGGGGGAATTACTGCTCCTTCAGGCAGAGAGGAAAAAAAAGAAAGAAAACAAAGTAGAGATGGCTGAGGCGGAGAGCTGCAAGCACTGTAGGGCGAGTGGAGAGAGCAAATAAATCTTTCCTTGCACTCAGCCACTTCCTCTATCAGTGCGAGCGCTGGCAGGGCTCGGGGGCCGCACCCTGGAGCGCTGATGGACACCAGCAGCAGGGCTGGATCGCCGCTGCACGGCGGGCAGCCCGGGCTGCGTGGGCTGAGCTGCCCGTGACGGGCAGCGCCTCGGGAGCCCTGCTGGTCCGGGAAAGGAGCCCTGCTGGTCCGGGAAAGGAGCCCTGCTGGTCCGGGGAAAGG